>SNQJ01S0278673.1:0-11317 GCA_010110895.2 Picea sitchensis | reverse complement strand
CCAAATGGGATTCCACCATTTGATGGAAGCGATTTTGAATACTGGAGTAATAGAATGGAAACTTACTTGAAATCTCTGAGGGAAGATGTTTTGTTCTCAGTTGCTTCATGATAGAATGCTTTGAAGAAACCAAAGACTGCAACTCAGAACGAAGCAAGAAGGAACAATAGATTGACAATATATACCATCCTTGATGGATTGACAGATTTAGTGAAATCCAAGGTGGGATCATGTGCATCAACAAAATATCTTTGGGATAATCTACAAGACCTTTATGCAAGGGAAGAAGTAGAAGACCAAGAAGAATAAGTTGAAGCAAATTACAACATCTCAGATTTCAAAGAAGCAAATAGAGGTGAGTTTTTTTTCTTTAATTGTGAAGGAGTAGGACATGTTGAATTTGAATGTCCTTATCCAAAGATTGAAAGAGATGATATTGAAGAAGAAAAGTTCAATAAAGAAGAAGAAAATCATGAAGCTGAAATGATTCAACAAGAAGATGAGAATATTAAAAAATTGAAGCATGTTGAGATTGAAAATAGCAAGCTCAAAAACACGCATAGAAAACTAATAAGTGAATTGGGTAGTTGTGAAAAGACAATTGAAATCTTGAAGAAACAATTAGAAGACTTTTAGAAACTAAGAGAAAAAACAATTTCCTTGAAAATTCTACTCGAAGAAGCAAGAAGAATAGGAGAAGTAAGGAATGTCCATATGATGAAGAAAGAAGAAGATTGTGAGAAACTTGAACAAGAAGTTGTCTCATTGGGGAAGAGCTTAGCAAAATATCAAGTGCCAAAAGGCTTAACACATCTTGGATGCATGGGTGAAACTTCATACAAAGAAGATAAAAATACCAACAAGAAGGTTGAAGAAAGTTCTACATAGACAATTGATGAGAAGTGGACTAGGATACTGTTGACGGGCGAAATTGACCGCTCGTCAACTGGAGGAGTGAATCTGGTCCGGGGTTATCTAAATAACCCAAGACATTTGGATTAATCCACTCCGACGGGTTTAGCGTCTCCGTTGGCCGATCTAAGTCCTAGGAAAGTGAAAAAAACTAAACTAAAGAAACTAACTAAGTGAAAAACAACTGCTGCAAACTATATACAAGTCTAATATATATTCACAGTTCGCTAATTAATATTTAAAAATACTAATACTACTTATTAAATGTATAGTGTATCGATATGATTAAATTTCTATTGTATGTACAGTGTTCACAAAATGCAAATTTTAATCGAAATCTGCAAAATCATATATGAATTGACTTATGTTAGCAAAGCTAGTGTTTTTTTTATTTTTATAACTTTTATGAAAAAGAAATGAAATGACAGCTATCTAACTAAGCAATAAAATAACAATCTGTACTGTGTATCTAAACTACAAAAAAATCTTATATTAATTAAACTATTAAAATGAACTAACAAACTGACCTGAAATATCATCTCCTATTCGTCCTGTGCATAACATCTACGTTCGCTGTTTGATGAGGCCAACCCGCACCAGATTTTCCAACACTTCACGTAAAAATGAAACAACAATGCTTTGAATGCTAAAGACAAAAAAAATAAGATATGTAGCGACAACAATTTATCATTTGACAAACGATCATATTAAGATAAATCTGAGTATGACAATTTGTATATAACTGTTCATTGAACAAAGAAGATCAACCTTCTAATCATCAAATATAAACAGATTAATTGATGTATATAAAATGAGAGACGTAAAATATGGACACTATTTAAATCCCATCACATCAACCTGTAACAAATTATGATATCTAAAGTAGTCAAAAGTTGATTACAAATCGAAATGAGAAAAAACTTGAAAACAAATATGATATCTTGAAGCTAAAGCCATGCAAATATCCACTTTCATTCAAGTCTAAATAATCACCAATCCATAGTTTCTGCTCCCAGGCAGCGATGGTCTTTGTTTACAAAATAATACATTTATAAAGGCCACAAGATCAAAACATTCCTTGTGGAAATTATCAAAGTTGTTGCAAAAATTATGGGAAATACAATCTCCCAAATTCCCATTCCTATCTAAAACTAACAGCCTAATCTAAAACCATGTAAAGAAATAGAATGTTCAGAAATGCCACTAGTGATCCAATCTCCTTTAAAATTCGTATGTACCTGTAAATGTACAAAGAATACATGATTTCAGGTTGCATTTTAGTTGTAAAATCAAAAAATTCAAATTTTAATGACTAGCTACATAATCTCATGATTCTGTAGCTAGTTATTATTGTAAACACAATCGTGTTTTATCCATTCAATCAAAACAGAAATAGATGCATTTTGAACAAACAAATCCTATATGCTAATTCAAAACACAGACAAAATCATTTTAAAAATCACTCTTAAAATACCATACCTCGGTTTTAGGGATTCGTTTTGATCAAGCTATTTTTGAATTGACAATGGCAGTGGCCGCCTCTACATTTTTTAAAACAACATAGCCTTTGGTATTCTGTCTTTTATCATTAGCTTGCAATCTGTCGTTCTCTTAGCACATTCACTTGGTCCTCCAAGGATTTGATCCGAGATTGGAGCAAAGGGACGTCTGTATAATATCGGTCGAGCCACGAGTTACATTCGTTGCACTGTGGTTGAACAGGCTGTGTATTCACTAGTGAGGAATTTCTTAATTGACCAGCAGTTCCTCTGTCGAGTTTGATCTCGGGTAAGTTGGGGTCGTCTCTAAGTCACGGTGGGAGGTTCTTCACATAGTCATAGGGCTTAACTTAACAAATTTCGTGTCAGTGTGGATACTCCTTGGTTAGAAACCGTTTGATTTCGGAATCAGAATATTCACTTAACATAATTTGTTTTTGATCTGTGTTTTCTTTTGGTTTGTTACAAGCACTCCGTGAAACCCAACGTGCGGCATTTTTACCTTTGCAATTGATATCACTGTTTCTTTTACCTTTTTGCTTTGCATACCTCTTAACAGGCTTACCACCATCTTTTGGACATGAGTCAGGCAAGGTGTCGGGTTGGGCATCGTTCAGGTAGGTTGAGTGTTCAATAGAGGGAAAGAGCGTAGGAGGGGGAATGACAGGCCCAACAAGGGTTTTTGTAACAACGGTTTTGTCAACTTGTCTTATTTCAGGACTGGCAAAACCATTCCTCAACAAGAAAGCGTCCGAACAATCGCCATTCAACTTCAACTGATGAACCATAATAATTTTAATTAAACAGTGGTGGAAGAGGCTGGAGTCAGCTTTCTCCCTTTTGAAGCACTTAGCCATTTTATATAAACTCCTAAGGATAAAATGTGGCATATTTAAGGGAAAATCTATGAAACTCATGAGCAGCCGTAGGTGGTATAGGAAAACTAGACCGTATCTACCCTCACATGTAACAAACTGCTTGATAATTGCCAACAAATCATGCCATCTAGATTTAAGAGCTGTAATGGGCATACCTTTGTCGCAATTGTTGATCTTCCTTGAAGTAAACAATAGTGGCCAGGGTACTTCGTCAACCTTTGAATTTTTAAACCATCTTTGTCCCTCGACTGGCAGACCAGTGGCTGAGCTAAGGAAATCCTCATTTACTTCGAGCTGGACGTCCCCATTTTTGGATCTGCACCCATCGAATGTAAGTGCGAATTGCCGAGCGACTGCTAGGTTGAAACCGTCGAGCTTCTCAATAACAACCCGCCAACCATTCCTCGCTAGGTCCTCTCAGGTGTTATCAAACAACAACAAAGTTTGGACACCGTTGGATTCAATTCGCACTACAGGAGCCATAGCTAATAGCACAAAATCAACAGGGTATTTGGTGATAGGGTTTGACAGGGTAGACACAGAACCATTTTCCCGAAGCTTCCCCAACACAAAGCAAAGGCAACCCGAAATGCAAGGGCAGACCATTAATGCTATGCGTGCGAGGATGGTGGAGAAATTGGAACCATGCAAGAATATCATGTCGGGCTGTACAATCAACGATGCCTTGGAGTAATGGTACATTCAAATCACAACAGCGCATATCCTAAAGAATTTTAATCAACATGACAAATGAATTATCACATAACCATGATTTGACCCAAAAATCAATATGCTCAATCAAACCATTGCGTCGAAGTTTATGTAAATTGACACCATATTAACAATAGTCAAATGCATAAATATTGGTTGTTTTTGATAAATATGTGACCAGTGGTGTGTTTGAATTCAAAGAGTTATAACCACATAAACAAGTAGGTTCATGATAAACCGAATGATCATTTTGATGTAATCAACATGAATTCCAACTGTGGTTTTTCACGCTTGCAGTCGTGAAAACGAAAACGAAAAGAAGATATGCAAAAGCGAAAGATAATGGTGTCGTTTAAAAAGTTGCGATGAGTAATGAGGGTTTAAAAACCTTGTGTAGGCAGCTTGTAAAGAAAAAGATAGAGATTAATATGGCTGCCAACAATGGTGACACACTGGTAGAAGCAGTTATCTCTACCAAAAGAACAAGTCCAGATTAGGATAATGAGAAAAACTCCAGCTCGAAAACAACCGGAAAACTGTTTGAACATCATCATCAATCATAAAAAATTCCAGCTTGTTATTTTAAAAGATGAAAACTTATGACAATCTTAACAAAAGTGAGTCACGATATTAAGGTTAAAATCTCCAATACTGTTGACAGAGCCACTGCTGCCAGCAGGCATCCATAGCCTCGACAGGGTTTCCATTTAACCCACTCCAATATCTGTATCTTGCCAGGAAGTTCCAGATCAGAATAAAGGACATTTAAGGTCGAAAGATTCCATATCTGAGAATTTTCATATACCCGACATTGCTTGGCTGCCAACGGGCCTGTTCAGTAACCCGATGAAGTTATATTGGCGTCATGCATGCATTTACCCGCTGCCAGCAGACCTGTTCAGTATCCCGGTGGGTTTACAGGCACTTCCCACAACTCTTTAATGATTTATTTGGTTTTTAAAGATATATAATCGAGCGGGGTGACACTGAAAATTGTGATATTTTGGACATATTTTAATAAATTACAGACCTTGCGAGATTTTTTTAACTGTCCTTCATTAAGATCTAGAGATGGTTTATTGGTAGACCGACCTTTGAAGGAAGGGAGACATCTCTGAGTTGTTCTCTTAAGGAATAGGGACAACGTAAGAAGAAATGGATGATCATGAAAAACTTCAGTCACAGATTGAAATCAAGAAACGTCTTTCAAGCAATAAGCTTTGTTCAACATGGCTGTAAAGTTCAGAGGCATATCATAATTGATGTTTAAACAAACTTTCAGCAGTCATTATAGAGGATAAATTTTTCTATTCTCTTAATCTGAACAGTTCATGATGCAGGTATATGTATTTCAAAAGTAAAAACTGGTAAGCAATAAGGGAGAAATCAAAACCAAAACAGTAAAGAAAAATGAAAAGCAAACAAAGGAAAAGTATTTACACAGTGTACATAGGGTTTTGTTCAAGTGAAATACCTTTTTAGAGCTTGGCCATTCACCGGATAGGTGTCTGGATGTCCCTCTAGACTCTGTAATCTGAAAGAGCTGGGACCTAATTTCTCAGCAATAAAAAACGGTCCTAGCCATAAGTTCTGAAACTTCAAATTCTCTCCCTTTCCCTCATGTAGTTTGTACCATTTTAAGACAAGGTCACCTACTTCAAAGTTCCTGTCATAGGCAGAGTTGGAATCAAACCAACTTTTAACCACAAGTTGATGCTGATCCATTTTCCGTTTTGCTTGAGCCCTCACTTCCTCTAATTTTAACAATGCGTTAATTCGATTCTCCAAAGGGGGGTCGTCTTCTTCTTGTATTTTCTGTGATAGCTGCAGTGAGGGAAGAAGAATATGTGGTGGAAGAATTGCTTCTCTGTCGTAGACGAGAAAGAAGGGAGAGTTTCCCACAACAGTTTTCGGAGTTACTCTATCAGCCTAGATTGCGTTTAACAATGCATTATGCCAATTTTTATGGTTTTCAGATACCGTTCTCTTGATGATTTTAATCAGATTGTTATTAGTTGATTCTGCCAATCCGTTACCTTGAGGGTAATAGTTGGCAGAATATTTTAATTTAATTCATTTTTCTATAGCGAAATCACTCATCTCAAGAGACAAAAAATAGGAAGCATTATCGAATACTGGACAGTCAGGGATACCAAAACGAGTAATAATATTTGAATTCAAAAAGACAATTACTTGACTAGTATTTACAACTTTTAATGGGGTAGCTTATGATCACCTGGTGAAGTAATATGTGGCTGTTATGATAAACTTATGCTTCTATGAGGATGGGGGATTGATTGGACCTATAATATCAAGACCCCACTGATGAAAAGGGGAGTCTACTGAAACAGGATGCAAAGGGAAGGCTGGTTTCTGTATTCGTCCAGATGCTTTTTGACAAATAACACACTTGTGACACAAGGAATGAGCATATTTAAAAAGCATAGGCCAGTAATAACCTGCTCTTAATACTTTATGGGCAGTGGTATCTCCACCAAAATTCCCACTAACTTCGCCTGCATGCAATTCTAATAAGACCTTTTCTGCTTCATCTTTCTCAAGACAACGCATTAGTACTCCATCAAAATTTTGACGAAACAGAAACCATTAATCAACTGAAAGGAGGAAGATTTAAATCTTAACACTCTTCTTTTAGTGGGATCCAGGTGACGGGGGGATGACCCATGTTCAAGATAGAATTTTATATCATCATACCAGGGGCTAACAGGGTTTTGTGCATGGTAGATTAAATTTTGGTAGTGTTGTCCTGGGTTTGACACATCATTTTCCTCTTGTTGTCCTACCGTTGAGTCAACGACTAACTTGCATAACCCTTGACCTCTCACTATTTTTGTTGGGGTGATTTCTATGTCATACTCTTGTAAGGAGGTGACCCAGTTCGCCCTCTTTTCGCCTAGTTCTTTCGGCACTAACAGATTTCTGACGGTTGGGTAAAGGACGATAATTTTCGTCCTAGATTTCAAAAGATAACATCGGAAGTGCTTTAATTATTTAAAAACAACATAGGCTTATTGATCTACTGCTGGGTAATTAAGTTCTGCGCCTTTGAAGGCTGAGCTCATAAAGGCAATTGGGACTTCATTGTTTTCAACGTTCTTTTGAGTTAGGATAGCAGCGTAGGAGCGGTCAGAAGAAAATGTGTAGAGAGTGAAGTCTTGAAAAAAGTCGGGGCTCATGAGAGGAGCGTCTATTATGGCCTTTTTTATTGAATTAAAATCTTGGTTTTCTAAGGGTCCCCAATGATATTGTACGTCCTTTTTTATTAAGTTCTGTAAAGGTCTCACCATTTCTGAAAAATTGTGGACGTATCTCTTGACAAAGTTTATTTGGCCTAAGAAAGACTGCATAGATTTTTTTGACGAGGGAGGGGGTTGTTTCGAGATGACTTGAGTCCTTTCAAGGTCGATAATCATCCCTTCACTTGATAAAATAAATCCTAAGAGTTTAGCTTGTTCTACTGCGAAGATAGATTTTTTAGGATTCAAGGAAATGTCGTACTTATGACATCACTGTAGAACGGATCTTAAATGAGCTAGATGATTAGCTTTGTTTTTCGAGAATACAGTAACGTCATCCAGGTAAACTACGACAGATTTATTGATTAAGCCTCGGAAAGTGATGTCCATCTCTCTCTGGAAAGTGGCACCATCATTAATGAGTCCAAAGGGCATTTTCCTATAAGAGTAGGTGCCCCATGGAGTGCGGAAGGTAGTTTTAAGTTGGTCTGGAGTGGACATCAGGACTTGGTTATACCCTGAAAAACCATCCAATAAGGATAATCTTTCAGAACCAGATACCTGTTGAAGGATCTGTTCCATGGGAGGGACAGGGTAGTTGTCTTTGTTAGACGCTTGATTAAGATTTCAAAAATCGACGCATAGTCGAATTTCACTACTCTTCTTTCGAATAGGGACAATATTAGAGACCCATTGCGTGTGCCTAATTGGGAATATTATCTTAGCATTCATGAGTTTATTTAATTCTTTTTTGACAGTCAGTTCGAGTTTTGGGTGCATTTTCGTAACTTTTGTTGAAACAACAAGGTTTGGGGTTTCATAGAAATGACGTGTTGTATGATGTTAGGATCAAAGGTTTTTAGGTCGTCATATGTCCAAGCAAAGACATCCTTGAATTCCTTAAACAATTTAATAAACGCCTCTTTCTCTTGTTCAGAACACCCCACTCCTAAATTAATGCACTGTGGATTGTCTTTAGTTCCCAAGTTTACTTTTTCATACATTAAAGAGGAACTATTTGTTTTACAGTTTACTGATTTTTTGAATTTGTCTTGAAGATCATAAATTTTTTCTAATCTAACTACAGATTTAGGGATAGAATTTACCATGTCCGATGAAGATTCAGCAGATCTTGGATCTGGTATTACCATGAAGTCACGAAGATTCTCGTCATGAGTGCATTCGTCGATCACTGCACCTTGGAAAGTTTCTTCCATATGCAGGAAACTAATAATTTGTTGATCGTCGTCGAAGACTCTCCAATTCGTGATGTTGTCGGGGATGGATGGCCTGAACAACAGTTCGACAGAGAATGCATTCGGGGACAAGCCTTCTGCAGGAAAGATTTTCGAAGCTACATTAGCTAACAAGTCATCTTCCGAATTATTCAATCTAGGAATAGAATTTATGTTAAAAGAAGAAAACTTGTTCATTAAATTCCATACCTCATATTGGTAGTTTTTAAGATGCGGAGATAAACAGTGGATATAATTTTTTACCTATCTAACCACGATTTCCAAATCGCCAAAGACAGTCAAATTTTGAACGTTCATATCTAATTCTTTCCTGAGGCCTTGCAATAAAGCCTCATTTTCTGTTGTGTTGTTTGTACATTCAAACTCTAATCTACATGCAATTAGGGTTTTGTTACCTGTTGGATCAATAATCACACAACCCTCACTAGCTCCTTCCTTGGATTTTGAATCGTCAAAGTAAAGAGACCATATTTGATTTTTGTCGGGTGCATGAGACCATTGGGTAGAAACTGCTGGCTACATATATGTCACAATTTCATATTGCTGCTCCGGGTTAGTGATAGCGGAAGTTTCGGCCATGAAATTGCCGAAAAAGGTATCCATCCTTTGTATTTCGGGTGAATCGACAGAAGGTGTAAATGGCTCATTGGGATCATTTAAATATGTCACTATGAACTTTAGGTAACGTTCACGATTTACCTTGATTTTGTTGGGCTTTCCATTCTCGGGCAGCCACGAGTGAGACCAATCTGTCGCGAAATAGCCGTGTAGCTGTTCTGACCAGTCTCTGCTTAAAAACAAACCATAAACTTCTGGAATATCTACAATAATAATATCAATTACTTGATGAACTTTGGGGTTAGACGATAATTTTATAAGCACATTCCTTAATTCGCTTATAACTTTAACACTAGTTCGATCAAGTTGGATGATCTTTAATGTGGATGGTTCAACTTCTACATTAATATTCTGACACACAGACCATGGCATTACGTTGGAATATGCTCCTGAATCTACCATACAATTGTGCACGTTCCTTTTAAAGATTTCAAAAGTTAACAAAAATGGAGGTACATTTCTACGAGTACTAATGGTGGAAGCTTGTTGCTTTTTACTCGCAGCCTCTATAAATAACTTATCTACATTTGTTACATTATTTATAGGAAGGTCTCTCTTCTCATGAGGATCAAAATTATTCTTAGCGGAGGCCTTCTAAGGAAATTTTGGGTTATTCTGAAAAACTTTGTTACTGCCTGGATTGTCGTTTTTGCTGTTCTCTGTGATATTCTGTAACATTTTTTGTAGCATAAACGAGAATTTTAATAATTCATAAACATAAATGTTAGCCCTTAACTTTTTTAGATCTTCAACTAAATCATAATCTAAGCTTGGGTTTGCATAGTTCTGTTTAGTCTCAGTTTTTTTAGACTATTTTGGGGGCAAAGTCGTAGTTTTTTCAGAAGAAGGCTTGTTTGTTGTCTTACTCCTAGTATTGTAGGGGTGTACTGTCTTGAAAATAGCTTGAAAAATGCTATCTGAGAAGTGTCCAAAAATGTTCAGAGAAGATTCATCTTCTTCAACTGTCTCTTGTTTAACTACTTCCTCAGGGATCTCAGGGGGCATCAAGTTATCCTGGGCTTCTAGAATCATTTGAATAGCGAATTGCAGGCTTTCTAGATTTAAGCCTTTGGTATTTGAATTAGGTCGGTTGGTGGGAAAAGGCTTCCTAAATGGGGGTTTGTAATGCCCTTTGCTCGAAGAAGCTTCTTCAGCTGTCCTTTTCAAATCTATAACTTGATTTGATAGTTTTTGAACGACTTTTTGTAAGTTTTCTAGATCTGAGCTTTCAGGTTGCGTTTTATTTTGGGCAGGTCTAGGGAGGATTTTGATTTTCTTTTTGGAAGATGAACTAGTCTCTATTTCGTTGCTAGTAGTGTCTTTTAAGCTGAGGATGTCTTTCTCAATCTGACTGGCTTCTTCGAAGGCCTCTAACTGCAAGATACCAGATATATAAAATATGCAGAACATAAATGAAATGCTAGAAATGCCAGAATAACAGTAAAATATCCAGCATAATCTTCACAATACACAAAAATGATATACGAAATACCAACAAAACAACACTTTGATTCAGATAGCAACATTCACAGGCCTCTTCGAGGGGGCAACCTCCAGTCGAGCAGCGCTCTATTACAATAATCTCCAAGCTAGGGTTTTCATACTCTCGACCCTTATTTATACTAAATATGTCTATTAAGAGAAGCATCTAGAGGAAGATCCTTCTAGAAGCGGAAGCTTCTATTAGGTCTTCTTACATCTACCTTATTCTATTTTATTGAAAGGTCCTATTAATATTAACCTTTATTACATCTGAATACATTGATCTACCTATGTGCGGGTTAGGACCTTAACATGTCCGCCCCCTTAAAAACAACCTTGTCCTCAAGGCTTGAGATGTGGTAACTGCTGTAGAATGGTAGCTGGTTCCCAAGTGGCATCTGCTGGAGTCATATCTTTCCACTGTACTAGCACTTTCTTGATGGTTCTCTGATGCAGGCGACGCTCCCGCTGGTCCAAAACTGCTTCTGGTTGTATCCAAATGGATCCTTCTTTAGCTAACTCTGGAAGGTTGGTTTGAATTTGGCACCTGGTTCCAATCACCTTCTTCAAGCATGAAACATGAAAAACAGGATGTAGCTTCGACTGACTGGGCAGAGCTAACTGCTATGCGACTTGTCCCACACGCTTGAGAACTGTGTAAGGGCCATAAAATTTGGGTTCTAGCTTCTGACAATGCTCGGCCT
>SNQJ01S0278672.1:0-11317 GCA_010110895.2 Picea sitchensis | reverse complement strand
AGCAGATTTACATGTGTTAGTCAATCTACCTAGCAAACAACTAACTAAATCTTGAAACAACTCCTTTGTCAACAGTAATACAAGCACCTGGAGCTTAAACCTAGACTATTTTGGTGGGGATTTTATATCTGGCTTGCGAAATTCTGTACCCGTTTGGGAAGGTTGTATTTGTCTCAAAATGGGTTCAATACGTTCTTTCTAGATGAGATATATGAACTGGAGGAGTTGGTGGAGCGTTGAACAACTAGAGATGGATGAAACTAAAAAAATTATAGCTTGTTCCATCGTTGTTCAATTTTCTTGGGGATCTATTTGATGAAGTCTATACCATGCTTCATCCAAGTACAATACATTATGAAGCACGACAAACATTGATTTCTTTTTTTGACAAGTTTGTAAAGAAAAATACTCGTGAAGTCTTAGCAGTTCTTGTACCTCTGTAAGTGCTCTTGGTTCGTTTACAATGGAGTTATTTACATCGGGAAGTGACATGGACTTATCTTTGAGTCTTGGTCATACTGGGGATGCTTTCCAAAGAAAAAAAAAAATTCAAGTTCTTAAGTAGTTGATAAAGGCACTTTATGGACTTCAAGTTGGAGGAAAGATCCGTGTTTTTCAACCAGTACCCAGGGCTATTATGCCTATTCGGAAATATGTGTATTGGAGAAGTGGAATCGAATGTGATATTTCAATTGAAAATAAAGATGGAATAAGAAAATCAGAGCTCATTCACGTTTGGTGGGTGGATTCTTGTATTTACCAAGCCTCTGGAAGCTCAATACAGCCCGGAGATGCCTATACATACTTTTTAACGACTTGCCCACCAAATTCCCCTTCAACATATGTCTGAAACAATTCGTATCCTGTAAACATACTGTGATTTGTAGAAGTTAGACCCAATAGATTTTCCCTCAGTTTTTCATCAAGCTGTGTGATTTCCAACACGTGAGCGGTTTCGCAAGGGGGTTCACATTCTTCTTCATCTTGTTCAATTTATAACTATAAATCCTCACTTCAGTCACCCATTTGGTCATGTTCTCCATTGTCGTCTCCACTGTAATTACCATCTTCGTGGAGTTCCATATTTTCATCCTCACTCATCAAATCCCTATCCTTTATAGCCATAGTTGAAGTATTACAGAGCTAAAACTATGGATAAACCTACTATGGAGGGGGGCGGATCTTAATGTAGAGCAACAATCCAAGCAATAATACAAAGCCATATGCATTTCCAATTTGAAGGCGGTCATTTTTATGTTTTATTTGTTTATTTTTTTCTTCTCTGGGCACGAAAGAAATTCCGCGGGAGTTGGCAAAATCAACAGAAAGATTATAGGCTATCAACTAGGAGGAGGGGACATTGTTGGTTTTAATGAGGACAGAGAGACTATCGGTAGTGGCATTCATGAGAGGATATGTGAGGAAGAGTCCATCGTATTTGTTGATTTCAACATTCCTGCACGAACAATTGATACTAACATTTACTGTTGAACCCTCTCGAATAGAATTTTCATTATAACAAATCTGCAGCCATAGAGTAGTGATGAGGTTCATGTATATACATCATGTTAATTCCCCGAATGACGAAAAAGGAGCCGAGGGCCACTTTACAGCCTATGCATTTGGTTTTTTCATTCGAGAAATAGAAAGAAAATAAACATATCCACTTTTCTATCTAATACGATATCTCATACCTACCATTCCTTTTCTATCAAAACCCAAACCTGATATCTCTAACCTGCCATCAATGCCCTATTAACCAACCTTGGAGCAATATCTTTTAACTATTTCGATGTCCTCCTCCTGCACTGAGCATTGCCAGATCACTGTCACCTAGCTGAAGTAAACTCAAGACAATTATATTTGTGAGGGAATTAGTGTGTCGATAGACATGGAAGAGGCGTATGTAACTCTCTTGTATTCGTCATGAGTACTGTATAACATCTCTCCGTTGTATGCTTGCGTAACATCTCTGCATTTTCTTCTAACTACTTTAATAATATTCATTGTTTTTCAGCAGCCTCCTGACTCTCTGCAATTGCATCCTTCGAATTTCGCAGGCCCCATCCAAAGATAAAAATTGGTAAAAGTGTTCAGCTTACAAAGAATACAAACTCAATAAAACAAAATCCACTCCACAATTTAAAATCTAACATCTTAAAGACCATGACGTGAATTGTTATTTTATGTGAGGGCTTGTCTATATGACATTTATGCGGACTCATCCCTAGGAGTCTTTGAGGCGAGACCACTTTAAGATAAAAGTGAAGAAACGACTTCATAGCAAAAGTTCGGATCTTGAACTCAGAGCTGCATGAGAGCTGCGCCACTGACTAAAAGAGATAAAATATGAATGATTAATTATGGCCGAAAGTTCTTGAATATGATTAGAGGTTAGGCGACCGATGAATTGGAATACCCACATCCATGAAACCCTAGCGGGAATTTAGGTTATCAAGGGCTTTATTCCCTTGAGAGCGAGTGAAAGCCGTTGATGCACAGCGAAGTGGAGCGTTCATTGCCACCTGCAGCGCTACCATGCTGGCTGCGTACATGCGCCAAACTCAAGACCAGGCAAGATGAGTAGTGATATCGCATTAAGTCCTAAAAAAAATCAGATGCTTAGGATTAAAGTTTTTCACTACCCCGGTGAAAACCGATTTAAAGTGGAGTCGGGAATCACCCCTCACTTGTAAGGGTACCAAAAGGAACCTTATTACAGTCCAGTACACTCGACTTTGGTTTGGTCTCTATAGGTAACGTATCTCACTCCTCGAAGGGAACTCATTAATTACTCACCTTTATTTTAGAGCCCATCAAGCAGGGGCTCTAGGTCGAGCCTACACACTCGCTTTTGACGTATCTCAATGCGAGTGATTCTCTCTTCAGTTTCTAATAGCCCAACCCACTTCAGGATTTAATTGGTAGAGCCCACTTCAGGATTAGTTCAAGGGGGATCTAGTTCATATAGACTCGATCAGTAGCTCAGACGAGCAAGAATACGAAGGTCTAGTGCTCGATCAAACATGTCAGGTCGAGAAGTCCTTTATTCCACCTATTCATTGGATTCATGTGCTCTAGCATGAATCCAATCAAACTACACACAATAGAAGATGTCCTGATCTCTTCATGTTAAAATAGTTAATCCAATAATAACGATAATTAAAATGTGCATATATATATCATATGGTTAGATGGATTTATCTACATAATTTGTACATGAACCGTGCAATGATAACTGACAACATATTCATTGTTGACATGACTTATACTCATTGCGTACATGAATTTAAAGAAATCAAAGTCAAGTCCATTAGTGTACGACTTTAAAATATTTAAACCCCAAACCCCATGAAACCTAAGTCTTGGCGACTTTATACACCGTAGAGAGTGAGAGGGTGTTTAAATTAAGAAATTTTAATATATATAAAATAATAAATAAAGGAAACTCCCGCACTTACTCCACCTAGTAATATTTAGTGTCTTGTCTGGCATTGAGTTTATTTCAAACCATACGACTTTGTTGAAATTATAGTTTTTGAAATTTACAAGTTGTGAAATGATAATAAATTATTCTTTTCAAAGTATATATTCATATAGGTTAAAAATGAATTTTTATTGGGCATTTATATTATTAAAGAGACTTTATGTATTTATCTATATATATATATATATATAAATAAACTGTCAGTTACAAGGATTCTATGAAAAAAGTGTCAATGATTTTAGGTTATGCAACTAGAACCAAGTTTTATTTTACACCAAGGTTGTCGTTTATGTGATGCTTTTATTGGTGTGTGATATTATGTTTTATCCATAAGTAAATGGAACTAAAGTTAGGAGGTGAGTATTATTATGGACTTAATCTTAAAATACATTGGAGAGAATTATACCATTCGCACATGTTGTGGCATGGTTTGTATCCTACCACGAGATAAGTGAATCCCTATATCACACGATAGGAGGTGGAAAGAGTGACATCAATGTTCTAGAATTAATTAGAGTAAGAGTATGACATGTATCATCATATCACGGGGAATAATAATTATATTATATAATAAAAATAAGAAATAAAATAAAATAAACTAAATGTATGTCCTGATGATATAGCATGTATATTACAATAAAGACCATGTCATGATTATACCCATGTATGGAGCACCATTTGTGTCATTCAATTTATTATTATTATATATATATTTTGCTTCTACTTATATGATTTTGGACCTTAATTCATGAATCAACTTATAAATCAACTTCCCGCCTCCACTAAATTACCCAATATGGAAACATGAAGACATATTTAAAATTTTCACTGAACCACTATATGATAGAGATTTCCTCTAAAAAATAGGGCAATGAAGTTACTTAAATGACAATAGAATAAATGGGTGTTGTGTCCAAAATAGAGGGGGTGTTATATCTAAATGGATGTTGTAAGTGGGCTTAAGTTGTGAAGCTAAAACTTGGGGTTAGAGTGATAAGCAAAATATCATGAAAATATGTTTATTATGCCATAATGTGTGACGAGGTAGATCGATTGGTTTATATTATCCATTATGATGCTAAGCCAACTCATGTTTGATTGACGATTTGACTTGATCATACTAGCGAAGTGAAGTTCATGTATGTTTGGTGAAGGATCTATAACATTAGTAAAATGAGTGATAATTATCCTAACTTATTCTAGTTGGTTAAAACAAGGAATGAAGAGTGTCCATGGGAGGAGTTGATGTGATTTAGAGGGATCGCTTAGTGACAAGGGGGCATCCCTTGGGGAACAAGAAATACTTTTGCCCATAAATATATATTTGGTAGTAGCAATTACAATGGATTGTGATAGATCATTATGCACAAGTCCCTTATAAGAGAGGATAGCTATCTAAGTGCGATCTAACATCTTGAAATGCATTAATAAATACTAACAACTACTTTCTCACCAAGAGGGATTTTTTTTTTTTTTCTTGTGAATAAAATTTGTTTAGAAAATGAATGCTAGAAATGTACTTCCCATTGTTAAATTAATAGGAGGATGAGAACTTAGAAGTTCTAGAATGGGAGAAAAGAAAGGAGCAAGAGAGTTAATAAGTATTAGGTAATTATAGAGAATATAAATTTGAGAAACACAAAATATAATTGTATAAAGAGAAGACTTTAAGGACAAGTGACTAAATATGTTGGATGAACCCTTACTAAATTTATTCTTATTCTTGATATTGAAATGTTCACAAACTCACATGATGCTCTTTACATATAGGCTCATTAGTAATAGTGAATTGTTGGTAGAAAGCATGCTTTTCTTTGACTATGATGAAAATAATCTTATACTAAACATTTACATTGGTCAAAGATCTAATTTATATGACCTAAGAGGAAGTGCGATTGAGAACAATGACCAAACTATGAGGTGAAGACATCACATGACAATAATTTAGTAGTTCCTTAATCAATGTTAATAAGCATGGGAAACTTTTGTGATGATGTATGTATTGTATGTACCATCAAATGACTTATCATTTTTTTTTTTTTTATACTAGGGAATCGGTAACTCTTGGCGATGTCATTACTTTCATTACTTGAGGGTTGAATCCTACTGGCTGCCTTATAAACCCTAGGGAGCTTGCCGCGACCATAAATGCGCCCTCCAGTAAATCGAGTGAGAATGCGACAGAGACCTCATTTTACATAGTTCCTTCCATTTTACACGACACTTGCCAATCCGGCTACCCTTGAGACATCAAATGACTATCATTAAAACCTAATAATTATTTGATTCTTATTTAACCACTTGTCAATAGTCTAGGTTTATAACCTCTAACCTTTATAGCATGTATTAGAAATGGAACGATGCTTATGCCTTGTATTGACAATATTAGCAAAAACAAGATATGTAATGTGTTGTTCATATCTTGAATTTTTACTAAACAAATGTCCCATAAAATCTCAAATGATAGTGGTATAAACATAATACAAGCTAGATAATTACTTATACCCAATACATGATATTCAATTTAGTTATTTTTAGTTTATGAGCATATGCATGTGTAAGGGGTTACCCTAGCGAAATCGTCTAAGATGTAAATTTTTTTTCATGGGAAAAAACTAATAAAATCCTAATATTTTTATGAAAATAAAATGTTCCAGATAGAAAATAAGAATGAAGAACACCACCCAACAATGAAACTAGTTGTTTAATAATAATTTTTTTAATTTCAAATATTTTTTATTTGGAAAACAATTATAGCCAAGAAAATTCTCATTTTCATATTCAACCAAATTATATCATAGTTCAATGAAAACTTGATGAATTCAACTAAGTAAAAGAATTTAAAGCCTTATAAAATTCCGAAGTCCATGAATTTAACTAATTATAAATTAAACAACTTTATAAAGATTCATGACTGGTAATGTGTAAAAAAGGTATTCTTAAACATACCAAGGTAACGTGTAAAAGAGGTATGCTTAAAACTGTATCAACACATAATTCTTTTAATATTTTGATATTTATAATGAAGTCAAAAACTTTATAATGAAGTCAAAGAAAATTTCAAAATTTGGATTTTTCAAACATTTAAAAATACAATGCAGTCTTGGTTACAACCATTACAAAAATACAGTGATCAAAGTACCATTTAATAGTAGTGATACAGTGATCAAAGTAGCATTTAAATTATTACGAAAAAAATCTAAACTATATAGATTGGATTTCAAAAGAATATACTTACCATTCCTACAAAATAATCCATTATTTTATAAAATTCAATACAACGATATTACTGCTTTTAGCAGGGTATCTTCAATCATTCGGATCACCATAAAACTAATAAAGATATTGGATGGAAAATAAAAACTTTAAGCAGTAAAATTCTGGAAATTTGAGGAATCCAAAGGTCCCACTTGAAAACATTAAAAATTTCATGAAAAATGGGCCTTGAGATCATTACGAGGGAATTCTTGGTGGCGCAATTCATATCGTTATCAAAATTAATGGCTTAGATTTCAGGAAGACATTCCTTGGAGGCCTGAGGAGTTAGGGTTATTGCAAATCAGACGACACCTTTGCGAGGAGGGATTAGCATCACACTGCTGTTCTTGCGGCTATGCCTTTTGTTGTTGTTACTTGCGCTCACGTACACTTTCTGTGAAGGATCTCTCTTGTTGTTGTTAGGTATTCGCTTCTACTCTAGCTAGCGATAGGTGGGATCTGAGAATTCTTCACAGTATAATTCCCTTTGCTTAACCCATCGACACACTTTTCCAAAAAAGATACAATAGTTAATTACTTTGTAGTAATTAGAAAATAAATTAAAGAAACTAGATACCCACTGTTTATTCAGAAAAATATTTGCATTATATCTTGTAACTATAAACACCTAGATTTTTATTTTATAAATATTTGTATTACTAATAAAGATTAAAACGAAGGTACTCATTTAGATGGCCACATAGGAGGTCAATATTTGCTCCCTCTATACAGAGGTCATAGACGTTTATTTGCGCTGGAGTTTTACTAAAATTTCCAATAACCGTTCGACAACAAATTCCTTCCCGAAGTCTTAACTCATTGTGTTACTGTGACTGAGTTGTCCAGCTAAGTCCTCACTGGCTAGATTGCGGGTGCTTATTTGAGGGGAAAAATGGTATGGGCTGGCCTTGTTTGGTTGGTTTGCCGAACTTTGCCGAAAACATAAAAAACACTTTGGAGGTTTACAACTTAACGGAAAACTTAAAAAACACCTAAATTATTGAAACCCAACTGAAAAGAAAAAAATCATCAAAGGGCCCATGCAAAGGCTAGTGCAACTTACCTGCTGTTGCAGCTGTTACTCCATTTTATGTACTATTGGAATGCAACCGTTAACATGATCCAAGATCCTGAACTGAGCCTCAAAACATATTGATTGTACTGCCTCTTGGCGTCTTTCCGACTCAATTTTCAACAGGAGCTTCAATAAAGTAGCGGCACCGAAGATCTTATGAACCTCTCCAAAAAGGGGAAGATCTTATGCACCTCTCCAAAACGGGCTTCTCAACTGAAATAAGGCGCAAATGGACAGGCACTAGTACACTTCCTTCCAAAACTTGGAGCACCCGCGATTGGGCAACCACGATTTCTGCCAGGTAGTTCCACGATCCGGTTTCCCTCCTCTGAGTACTCTCAATGCAATCCTCATAGCCTCTCCTTTCCCCATTCTACCATTTGTTAACATTCTTATTCCACGTTAATACATTGAGATTGTACCAGCGGCTGTTAGTGATCCATCTTTACTAACAAATTAGATCTTAGATTCTTCTTCTCGAAGACCGGGATTATCTCTTCTTCAAGTTTTCTTTGGGTGGATTTTAAATAAATGTCATAACTTATACCTCTTATTTCAATTGAGAGAAACAAGAGGGGATTAGGCCGATAGGCTAGATCGTTAACCCAACTTTTTAGGTCTTTTGAGGTTTTAATGAGGGTTTAGGTTAGTAGGAAAGTATGAGAGACGTTTAGGTTAGTAGGTTAGATCGTTGGCTCAATTTCCTCTCATTTTTTTGACGGATTTTAAGTTATATATGCAGAACAATTTATGGCTAATATTTATAACTTATGATTTTATGAGAATCGAGAAAAGTAAAAATAAATTTATGGTATTTAGATGGTTAGCACAATCTTCTTTCCTCTTTTGAGGCATGTACGTATTTGAACCCGTTCTTTAATAAATTTGTTTTTAATGAGTGTGTTTTATGAGCCATTATTTTAAATTAGTATTTTAAAAAGTTCTTATCTTAATATATATTAGAGGATATATTTATCATCATTATCAATGTTGTGTATGTTAGAATATATAAATAATTTTTTTTTTTTTTTTTTTTTTTTTTTTTACTATAATATTTTTTAGATGGGATCATATATAACAATAAATGCAATGCTTTTCTCTTTCTTGTGGAGTCCATATTTTTTAAAGGCTTCTTTTTATTATTATTTATTTTTTAATCACTCTATTTTATGAACTATAATTATTACTTGGATGGATAATAATAGTTTTTGAACGACAAGTAGGCATTACTTCCATAAATAATAGTTTTTTAAAAGCATGATATAATAATAATAATCTATTTTAAAGATCACGACCAAGCCAGACACAAAAGCATTTGCATGAGACCCCCTTTTGTTTGTGGGACAATGAACCCCAATTTAAGCCTATACAATATAAATACAATCAATAAAATTATATCTAACCACTTTCACAAAAAGACATTTTTTAAATCATGACTTCAATTACCATACCAAAAAGTTTATAAATTAGAATTACTTTTCATGCCCATTATTTATTTAGATCTTAGGTAGTTAGAACATTGTTGTTTGCTAATGTTAATAATTCAAAGTTTATCATTTGATTTGGAGTAAGTTAGACTTTGTTAGAGATTGAGATGTGTACCTCTAGACCTATTTGTATCTTACATGATATATGCTCATTACAAGATAGTTATAAGATTATTTAAACATGATAATTAAAATGGGTAAGTTCGGTACATGTATATGTATCACATTCAAGTTTATGTTGTGAATGTATAATAGATGGAATGCATTATGTAAATAGGAATACATTGTTAATTGAACTTCAATGTGAAATATGGATTCTTATATGAAATTAATACATATATACATGGATATGAGTACTGGTGAACTAAGATGCAGATTGACAAGTTATGTAATGACTAAATGTCTGTAGTGTTGATGTAATTTGGATGTTGTAGACATAAAAAATATAGTGTGTGTTATAAGTTGTACTTTTGATTTAATTTATGGTTTCAAATATTGCTATGATATACGGTAAGTGTGGTTTTGACAAGAATCATAGCTTTCCCAAAGCGGTTGTTTGATGGCTTGACTCTAAGAATTGTAGTTGCACATCATGGCTTGATGTGGGTTATTGACCCTAGTTCTATGAGGGGTGGAGGTATTTCCCAGTGTTTATCCTCCGAAACCTAGAGTCATTAAGGAGGAGGGGATTGTGGTAGTCGCACTCCCTAGAGGTGTGAGTGATGGCACTGTAGTTGCTTGTTGGGGAAAGATTGAGGTGAGATGTATGGCACTTCCCTTGAGGTTCTATCGGAGTTAAGGTCAATATGGGGTTGACGCTCTAGCTTAGTCTAGGAGAGGAAATGATAGGATGGAAGATGGAAGTAGGTTAGGAAGGAAGGATGCTTGATGTTAGTTGAGAATACTTATTGGAGATTAGATGTTCCACTATTGTTTACTCACTTGATTCCTTCCAGATTGGGTATTAGAGATTCCACTATTGTTTACTCACTTGATTCCGACCAGGTTTAAAACCCTCTTTGATTTCCTAATGATATTTGAAATGTGAAAATGAATTATTGATGAATTGGTGTAATTTATCTTGTTAAGATTATTAAATGATGCATTACTTGATTTGTTGTCCTACATGTCTTGGTGATCATATAGGAACTATGCACTAGAGGCAATGATTGTTTGTCCTAAGTACATGCATGTGATATGTGTCCGCTAGCTACGCACACATACCCTACCCATGTACACTAGTATAAGTAATTAATGTATTAATTATTAAAGTGATTTATTAAGTATTTAATTGAATGTTTATTGAATATGTAAATTATATTGCATAAAAATATCTAGAAACATTAAATACTTTATTGACTTTCATAGATGGTCGGTGTGATGAATTAAATGAGCATGGTGGAATGTTATGTACATTTTGATGAAAATTATCAGATAACATTTATTACTAGCATGAGAATAAAGAATTTTTATTTTATTTTATTATTTTTTAATGCAAGTCATTTATATTTAGTTTTATTTTAATATTTTCCCAAAATATATAGATAAGGGAGGTTGATGGATAATAACGAGGGTGGTTGAGGACAGTTGGGGAAGTGTGTATTGAAACTTGATAAATAGGGAGGATGGAGGGGTTTGAGGGGAGGAGAGGTTGTGAAATTCTTGGAAGGTATAATTCTTGTGATAGTTTTCTTTGAGTATTTGTGATTTGTTGTTCTTGGAGTGACGGGCACGGAGGGCGAGGAAGCCAAAAGGTTTCTTGGAGCTAGGAAGTTGGATAGGATCCTAGTTGGCACGGAGGATTCCGTTGTTTCACTATGGGAAAGAGGGAGAGGAATGCTTGAAAGCGCCTAGGACTACATTGCAATTGATGAGGTTCGACAAACTAAGGAAGAGGTATTTTTGAATGGTGTTTGTTGTTGATATTTTGTATATACTTTTGTTTTAAGTTGCAAAAATCTTAGAGTTAACCTATTACTTATTTCATCATGCTATTTAGATTTATCTTTG
>SNQJ01S0278670.1:0-11317 GCA_010110895.2 Picea sitchensis | reverse complement strand
TTTTACCCAACTTCCCTCTTTTAGGGATAACCCACTTTCTTGTTGCAACTACTTTACCCAAAAATAGTAAACTCACCACTTCTTGTTGCAACTAATTTATTTTTAATTATTTTCTTATTTCAACAACTTTACCCATAATTAACTCCTAGTTGTAACCACTTTGACTAGTAAACTTATTGAAGAATTTCTAGGACCTTCTAGAATAATTGACTTCTTTGTTTACCTTCTAGGGGCTTCTAGAATATTCATGAGGATCCTCCAGCTTCACTAATCCATATCTCCTCAACTATGAGGAACTACGTGGCATACCACATATCACCGAAAATGACACAATGTGTAATATCCATCTATGATAGTCTTACCTGCAAATTCATTTATCTTCATGTCATTATTCCTCACACAAACTCAGGTTCCTTAACCTCACCTTTGGGGCCACCAGAATTTGCTACCGGACTTACTTCGAGGGTTGACATCAATGAAAACCAACCCAATCTATCAACAATTTCCCCCTTTGGCATTGATGGCAACACTCTGCACTCTGATGCAACACTAATTGCATATCAATACTTTTGTTCATTATCCCTGTGTGACTATCGCTCCCCCTGGAATCATGCCTTTATTCCTTCTCTTCATTTCCATCCATGCCTATGATTACTCTCTCCCCCTTTGACATCAATGGAAAAGGGTATCTTGCCTTTGAGGTTGCTCCCCCTATAGAAATTTTCCTTTGAGATACTCCCCCTGTCCAAACTGTTCTTTTTCTTATCAATGGTGCTTCCATGTGTAAATCTATGACATATATGAAAAGCATTCAAAATTCATTGTGGGCAGAAACTATTCCAAGTTTTTGTCGAAGATACTCAAAGGATTCCCTTAGAAGCGGTTTGGTGAAGATATCGGCGATCTGTTCTTTTGTCCCAACATACTCAACCCTAATGTTCTTCTCTGCAACATGTTCCCATAGAAAGAGAAACTTGATCAGAATGTGTTTCATCTTGGAGTGCATCACTGGATTATTTGAGATATTGATGGCACTGGTGTTGTCAGAAAATATCGGAATGGGATCATCATATTCAACATGTATATCCTTCAAGGTTTGTTTCATCCATAGTACGTGGGTACAACATGTTGTTGATGCAATATACTCTACTTCAGTTGTAGATAAGGATATTGATTGTTGTTTCTTACTTAACTAGGATACCAGACACTCACCCAAGTAGAAAGTTGTTCCACTTGTACTTCTTCTATCATCAATTCTACCTTCCCAATTTTCATTTGTGTAGGCAATAAGAGATATATCATTCCCTTTTGGATACCATAATCCAAATGCTTTTGTACCTTTTAGATATCTGAATATCCTTTTCACTGCCATAACATGTGATTCCTTTGGTGTTTCTTGAAACGTTACAACTTGTCTAACTACCTGCATAACATCCAGTCTAGAAGATGTCATAAAGAGTAAATTTTCAAACATCTATCTATATTGTCTCTGGTCCACATCCTTTGAATCATCATCCTTAATTAACTTCAATTTGGTCTGCATAGGAGTATTGACTAGTTTGCAATCTTCCATTCCAAACCTTTTTAGCATTTCTTTGATATACTTAGCCTGAGAGATGAAGATACTTGTGTTACTCTCACATATCAGTAGTCCTAAAAAGAAGGACAACTCTCCAAGCAATGACATCTCAAACTCATTCTACATGTATTTGGAAAATTTATGACTCATCTTGTCATCATCATTTCCTTTCGTGAACCATTGTTGTTGTAAGTATTTGTCCAGTCTTGAATACCATGATCTAGGGGCTTGTTTCTGACCATATAGGTCCTTCTTCAACCTGCAAAAAAAATATTCCTTCTCTAACAATTGAAATCCTTCAGGCTTATCAATGTAGACTTCTTCCTCAAGATCCCCATTTAGGAATGTTGATTTCACATCCATCTAATACACTTTAACATTCTTAGAACAAGCATAAGCTAGGATCAGTCATATTTCTTCCATTCTGGAAACTCAAGCAAAGGTCTCTTCAAATTCTATACCTTCAAACTGAGCATATCCTTTACATACCAAACTTGCTTTGTTCTTGGTAACCTATCCACCCTCGCTCAATTTGTTTTTGAAGACCCACTTATTACCGATTATATTCTTGTTATTTGGCCTTGGAACCAATTCCCAAGTGTCATTCTTTTCTATATGATCTAACTCTTCATCCATAGCTTTGATCCAAAATTCATCCTTGTTGGCTTCTTCAAAACTACTTGGCTCAAATGTGGATAACAGTGCTAGGTGTTTTTGTTTTGGTGAACGTATTATTCTTCTAGTTTCAACTCCTGCATCTTTATTTCCAATTATTTGTTCTGATGGATTATTCTTCTGCACTCATCTGCTAGGTGTATTTGGAGGTACCTAAAGATCTTGCTACTCTTGCTTTGTTTCTGACTTCTCTTCCTCTTCCTCTTCTGCTTCTTCTTCCTTTAAATATTCTTTGTGGTTTTGTTCCACCGAATATTTTCTTTCTTCTTTTATCTTTCTCCCATCTATATCATCAATCATCAAATTGATGGTTTCCACTATTTTTTTTAGTCTTATATTGAATCATTTGTATGCTTTCCTTTTGCTTGAGTACCTAACCAGTATGCCTTTATCAAATCGAGAATCAAATTTTCCAATCATGTTGTCTTCCCTTTTTATGTAGAATTTTCTTCCAAATACTCTGAAGTGCTTCACATTCACTGGTATTCCTTTCCATAGCTCATATGGAGTCTTACCACTATTATTTTTTAGCATTCCTTTGTTCTGAATGTGGACTATTGTATATATTTATTGCACCCAAAAGACGTTTCTCAACTTGAAATCCATTAACATGGTTCCAGCCATTTCTTGTACTATTATGTTCTTTCTTTCGACCACTCCATTTTGTTGAGGTGTGTCGACTACTGATAAATTCCTCTTTATCCCATGCTCACTGTAGAATTACATAAACTCTTTTGATGTAAACTCTCCTCCATTGTCTGATCTCAAACACTTGATTCTCAAATTTGTCTCAGTTTCAACCATATCTTTGTATGTCTTGAAGTTCTCGAATTCCTCTGACTTCTTCTTGAGAAATCAAAATGCAGTCATTCTTGTGTAGTCATCAACTAGTAGCATGAATTATTGTTCACCTTTCAATCCCCTTTTTCTTGTCGGACTGACTAGATCGGTATGTACAATATCTAGTGGCTTTGTTGTGGAGTATTCCTTTGACTTGAACTTTGTTTTGGTTTGTTTTCCCTGTAGACAACACCTGCAAAGAACTTTTTATGGCTTTGAGATCTCAAGAATTTCTCTCACTACTTCCCTTTTGTTGACCTTGACAAGATTATCAAAATTTATGTGACCAATTCTCCTGTGCTAGAGCCAACTTTCATCTTCCTTTCCTAAGCAACATTTTTCTTTTCCAATTTCGTTTAGTCCATATATGTTCTTTAGAGTTCTTACACTTGTAGCCACCAATATGTCTGGCCTTTCTTTCTTATTTTTCATTTATGAGAATCAAACACAAGTCAATGTCCTTGGTCACACATTTGACTTACACTTAGTAGAGTGTGTTTCATGTCTTCGACTAGTAGAACATTTTTTTCTTTGGCATCCTTGCTTCCAACTAAACTGTCCCTTTTCCTATAATTCTAGCGAAGTTTTCATTTCCATTTGAAATCGATCCATCCCTTTCCTTATTCAATGTTAGAAACTTGTCAATATCATTTGTCATATGCTTAGAGTAGCCATTGTCAACATACCATCCACATCTCTTATGTTTATCTTGTAGAGAAAGCATGCATTCTTCAGTGTTAAATTGATCTTGCTTTATTATCCATATCCTTTGTGGTTCATGTCTATGAATGTTGATATTTTGTTATGATTCTCTAAGAGGAACAGTCAATCTACAATCATTGGCCATGTTTCCAAAGTTGTTAATCTTCTAGCATTCCACTTCAGTGCTCAATGATTCAAATTTGTTGTCGCTTATTCTCTGTGCTTCATGAGATCTTCTTGAATAACCATTTCTTATGTAGCCTTCATAGTTATTCTTGTTCTTCGTATTGGCTCTACAATTCTCAACTTTATGTCCGAAATTATTACATGAATAGCATAAACCAAGAAAAATAGTTTGATACCTAGGGGTGGAAGATCTTATTAATGGTGTTGCTCTTCTGAATCCTTCGTCTTCTCAAGGTATTTCTATTGTTTTCTATTGTTGATTCTGAAATCTAAACATTCTAGGTGTTGCAGTATCTATGTAATCCTCTTCTTGGTTCCTCTTGCCTTCTTCCTTCTTGGAAGATCATCTGGTTGTTTCTACATAACTTCTTTGTTATGTTGTCTTGGAGCTTGAGCCTTTCTCTATCTAGTTATATCCTAGACCAGAATTGTCATGGTATGGCCTTTGATTGCTAATGATCTCATCCAAAACTTTGGTGTTGTTCTGTTGCATATCCTCCTTCTGAATATCTTTCCTTAGAGTGATTATTTTTGCTTCCAAGCCTTCGATCATCCTGTCCTTTTCATCTAACTGACCTTTGAGTGCCTCTTTGATTGTTTTTCTATTTCTACTTGGATTTTTAACTTCACGATCATCTTCTCAACTTCCTCGGAATTCAGAGATTCTTATTTCTTCTTTAGTTCTACCTGAAGTGACTTGTTTTTCTTCTTTTCCCTCTTTAGAGCTTCTATGGCACACATCAATTCTTCCATGTAATCAATTTCTGCCTCTTTATATTCTTCTTAGGAGCCTTCTTCATGTGAGTCTTCTACTGCCATGAATAGTACCCTTTATGTATCACTGTCATTGAATTCATCTTCGTTTGATGAGGAACCGTCTTCCTTGGTGCAGAGACTTTTCTTAAAAAAAATCTTCTTGTTTCTTCTACCCTTTCGGATTTGATTTTTCTTTTTAGAGTCATCTTCTTCATTACCTTTATTTTTCTTGTAGGGATATTTATTAGCAAAATGACCAACACCGTAACAATTGAAAAAAAAATCAATGGAAGCATACCTTTGTATTTGTCGGTTCCTCTTTTTAAACTTCTGATGAAGTTAGCCACCTCTTCATATTCCTCTGAATCATCGTTGCAGCTACAATATTACTTCAACTTTGTCTTTCTCTTTTTATTTATCTTCTTGGATGCTTTGAATGTTTCTTCCTTTGTAACAGAGTTCTCCTATTATGTTCTTATTTCATAGGCAGTGAGTATCCCATGTAGTTCATCCATGCTCAAGGTGTCTAGATCTGTTACTTCTTTTATAGCTAAAATAATCAGATCAAATCTCATCAGAAGAGTCCTTGGTACCTTTTGAACAACAACATGTTCTTTCATTTCATATCCCATGACTTTTATGGAGTTTACCACTTCATCAACTCGTAGAAAATAGGATGCAATGTTTTTATCTTCCTTCATCTTCAATTGTTTGAACTTATCTCTAAAGGTTTGAAATTTGGCTCCTTTAACATTGGCATCTCCCTCATAGATATTCTTCAATTTGTCCCAGATTTGTTTTGCGGATTCATATTACATAATATTGGTGTATATTGATTCATTCAAACCATTTAGGATAGAATTTTTGGCTCTAGCACCATTATATTCAACTTTATTTATCCTTATTTATCAAGGGAGTGGTTGGTGCTTTGTATCCATCTACTACTGCTCTCCAAACATCGAATCCATGTGTTTGTACATATGTTTTCATCTGTATGCTCTAGAAGCCATAGTTATGATTATTAAACTATGGTACCCCAATATTAGCATAGTCCATAATCTCCTTCCAGTGATTAGACTTCTTTTTGAAGGACTTTCTTTGGTACCAATTGTTGGAATACTAAGAGGGGGGGTGGATCAGTATTGTTGCTTTTAATCATTTTTAACTACAATGTGTATTGTTTACTTTATGAGCATACTACCAATAACATTCAATATGAGTAGTATACATAAGCATTGAACAATAAGCAACCACACATAAACACAATACACCAATATTTTACGTCGAAACCTAATGCAGGAGAAAACCACTAAATGATTTTTTTATATTTCCAAAAGAAGTACATTCATAGGAAGCACCAACTTCTTTGTTTTCCTTCTACAAATGGAAGGAGGATACAACCCCCTAGTTTCTTAGGCTCCAACCTTAAGGAAGCTACAACTCCCGGATTCTCTGGCTCCAACCAAAAGGAGGCTATAACCCCCTATGTTCGTCGGATACAACCATAATGTGGCTACAACCACCTATCCTTGCCTTGTCCAACCACCCTAAAATATAAGTGCAAATAATTGATACTTCCTCTGTCACTCTCTCACTGTAAAACATGTACCTATAAAACCTATACCATAAACATGTACCAACAACCTTTCACAACATGTACCAACAACTTGTCACAATAATCTCCTCAACCAATCAAATTTGATCACATAGATCTCATACCCACTGTCACAAGTGTATAGATCAGACCATGTACAATTATGTCTCTCTAATCATGTGGCATACATATACAAACAATCATAAACCAAGTGTAGTGAACCTTGACTGTTATGCAGCCTCAATCTGTAGCAATTAATTCAGCAACACACCTCAACCAAACTCCCTCACACATGTACCAAGAAATATAATATATGCCTCAACAATATACCCAACAAAGTGTGCCAATGAAAAACAACAAATATACCAGCATTGTACCTTTGTAGATCTATCTCATACAATATGTATCATATAGCCAATAATTCCTCCAAGGAAAATACTTAATCTCCCATAATCATATCTCACACAATCACCAACATCCAACTACAAATAAGCATATAACATACATTTTGATCATGTAGATAGATATGTTGTACATGACCACTATCAAAATTCATGTAGTCTCACATCATCTTCTGCAACTTGAACCACCTCTCATACTTCATATATGACACTGTCGATATGACACTTCATCATGTGGCGAAAGGGGTCATCTAGTGGGGCCTCACGTGATAGGCTATAGGTGTCTCGCGGGGATGCCTTATGGGACGTTTACTATTAACACACGGGGATGTCCCTAATCAGGGTTTTTCACAACTTTATCGCTCTCTTCTACAACTACGAAACTTTGTCATCACTCTTCCTTCGCTACCTTAGACTTGTGAAAATTCATATGTATCAATGAGTACCTGCAATAATCCTTTCACAAGATAGATATTCAATGTGCTCAATATGTGATAATGAGAGTCTCTTGATCTCTTATTTATACTCTCCAAGTGCCTTCCTTTAGGGGTCATCTTCTAACTGTTTTATCCAACTTCCATCTTTTAGGGATAACCCACTTTATTGTTGCAACTACTTCACCCAAAAATAGTAAAATCACCACTTCTTGTTGCAACTAATTTATTTTTAATTATTTTCTTATTTCAACAACTTTACCCATAATTAACTCCTAGTTGTAACCACTTTGACTAGTAAACTTCTTGAAGACTTTCTAGGGGCTTCTAGAATAATTGACTTCTTTATTGAACTTCTAGGGGCTTCTAGAATATTCATGAGGGTCCTCCAACTTCACTAAGCCATATATCCTCAACCATGAGGAACTACGTGATGTACCACATATCATAGAAAATGGCATTATGTGTACTATCCATCTATGATAGTCTTAACTATAAATTCATTGATATTCATGTCGTTATTCCTCATACAAACTTGGGTTCCTTAACCACACCTCTGGGGCTACCAAAATTTTCAACCGGACTTGCTTCAAGGGTTGACATCAATGAAAACCAACCCACTATATCAACAAGTTCATATTTTCTTTTAACCCATCTCAACCTAGTTTTTGCTACTAGAGATTTGCTCATTATCAGCAAATCCTTGATTCCCAATTCACATATACTTTGGTAGATAGAATTTGTCCCAAGCAACAACAACCCATTTCCTTTCTCTATTGGGCTCTTTCGACGTAATCATATGACTCGAGAAAAAGAATATTCGACCTGATCACTTATCACGACTAGAAATAGGAGAAGACCCAACAGCAATCGATGATGATCTTCTCGATGCAAATTTATTTCAAGTCAAAGCTGACCCTAAATATTTAGAACGCATTGTCAACTTCCTGGAATAAGGAAAGGCCCTAGAGGACCTTCCAACAAACAAAAACAAATTTTTGGCCCTAAAATTTGCTCCTTTCACAATCATCAACAGATATTTATACAAAATGGGAATGGATGATATTTTAAGAAGATGTGTGTCAGAACACGGAAGGGAGGATATAATCAATGAATCTCGTGTAGGAGCAGTCGGGGAACATTTTCAGGCTGACACAATAGCTAGAAAGGTACTACAAGAAGGCCTGTGGTGGTCGACTCTACATAAAAACTATCGAGATCAAGTGAGAAAATGTGATAGTTGTCAGAGGCTTGGACTTCCTCAATGGAAAAATGAAATGTCACTAAGGTCAATAAACTCTAATCGAGCTTTTGAAATTTAGGCTATCGACTTTGTTGAGCCATTTCCACAGAGGGTAAGAAGAACCGGTGCCAAGTACATCATTACTACAGTCGAATATGTGATCAAGTGGGAAGAAGATGAGCTAGTCGAATCTTGTACTAAAGAGGTAGCATCAAAATTCATCTACGAGAATATAGTTACAAGGTTTGGTTGTCCTTTGACACTAATAAGCAACCAGGGGACTCACTTCATGAATGAAACAATTAAATTCCTACTGGAAAAGTTTTTAATCGACCATAGAAATACAACAACTTATCAACCATAAGCAAATGGTGTTGTCGAATCATTTAACAAAACGTTACACAAGGGGCTCACAAATATTTGTAGCATCAACAAAGATGACTGGGACGAAAAGATTCTTGCAATATTCTAGGCGTATATATCATCATACAAACGATCGACTGATCAGACTCCGTTCAAGCTCATATATGAACAAGAAGCTATTATCCCTTTACAATTTTGGACCAATTCCGACAGGGTTGCAATTGTAGCCAAATTTGATGAAAGAAAAAGTGTGAATGACCGAATGTATCAATTAAACAAGTTGGAAGAAGAAATGTTAATATAAATACATCACCAAGAGGTTCAGAAGCAACAACAGAAAGCGTGGCACAATCGACACATAAAAAAAAAGACATAAAAGACGAATATTTAGTCTTATTATATGATAGTCACATAAAAGGCAATCTAATAAAATTAGAAACAACATGGCTTGGGCCTTATGTGGTAGAGGATATTCAACCGACTAGAGTTGTCCAGCTTAGAACATTATTGGGGCATCAATTTAAAAAATTAATTAACAGTGCCCATCTAAAGAAGTATCAAGTGTAAAAGAAAAGAACCATGTTGGAAAAATATAGCAGGGAACTGCCAGCAAGAACCGACTAAATCGACTAATAATACGTATGAGAATTAAAAATGCTTAAAATTAATAAACAAAAAATAGTTAGACAAATTCAGGTATAGAAAACTGAAAAAAAGTGAAGTATTTAAAGGACAGTCAAAGCACCAAACAAAATCAGAAATAAACTAAATGGAGAGAGAAATAGCCCATGGTCAAACCCAAGACAAAGCAGCAGAAGATATTCTCGAAATTCCACCCCATCAACAGACTTACAACAAATACTTATGAGAATATAATCAAGTGAGAGGATCAGTCTGGGAGCAAGCGAGCGCAGATCAAGTGAGCATAGGTCAGGCTAGTGTAGATCAAGTGAGAAAATAACAAGAGATCATGAATCATATTGGCATGACAAATGACGACATCATTTAGACATAGCTAAACTTAGCAAAATGAACGATAAAACAAGCCATCAACATCATTGACTAAGTCATTCCAATAATAAAGACGGCTTAAGATTACCAGTTGATCAGCCCACGTATAAATAGAGAAGACCTCGCAGTCAAGCCCGGGACAACACTGATCGAGGAAACACTGACATCGGTAGAGAAAGTGCATTTAATTCTAGGAAGGAAAGAACCAACGAGAGCATTAATGATGGAAATGAATGTTGTGCAACCATTCAAATGACCGATGATTACACCGATATGTGCAATAATCAACCACAAGAGGTTGCAATTAATGATCTACAAGACATGAACAAATGCCAACCGAGCAATGATATAAACGTCCACTCACTCAACCCACTCATACCACCAATATTTATGATGGAAGAGCATGAAATACGAGAACATTTGGATGCATTTAACCTGACGCTCTCACTACCGGATATAAATCTCGAATAAGCCTATGACTTTGCCTCATTCTTATTTCTGCCTCCACATCCAATTATAGAGTAGAGCACAAAATCGGTCAAACCTGCAAATTCACCAGTCTGGCCTGAAACCAGTAATTAGGATCCACAAATCCCAAGGATGAGAGGTCAATTTGGTAGCACAATAGAAGGTTCAAAACCGAGACACTTTTTTGACAAAGCGACTATGACGTCGTTGTAAATCCGAAAGAAAAATACCCTGTAGTCAAAAATTTTGGAAGCATATTAGATCAAGCACTAGCTAAATTTCACAGAATGGGAAATGCAGGGAGGAAGTTGGAAAGAAGAAAGAAAATTCCTGGAAAAAGTAGGGATTTGACACATCATTGGCACCCCACAAATTGTTGGCATGGGATGATGGAAGGAAGAAGTAGTAAAATTCAATGTTAGTTGGTATCATCAAGGATACCTTTGGTTGGATCAATAAATAAAAATAATCGGTGCCCTCATCTATCAAATCATGGTAATTCTAAGGTCAGGGGCCAAGGTACCGAAGTCGATCAACACCAACGAATGGATGCAATTTTTTATGGGGTCGATGAACACCAAAAATTCCAAGGGGTTGTTCATTAATAAAATTACCAACCTAAGAGCCCATTGAACTGCAATAATAATATATTTGTGCTTCACACCAATAGGTCGGGAGTCATATGTAAATATGACAATGGTTGAATCAATAGCACAAGTCTATCATAATGTCGAAAGATTCAATTGGGAGAAACACCTAGCTAACATGATCATAACCAACAACAAGGAAGCTCAATATGCAAGCAGGCCATCAAATTTCCTTCACTATCAATTTGGCTAGAAATGGAAAAACGTGGTCCTGTCAAAGAACCATCATTTACAACCAAGAGTACACCAACAATGGAGAAGTACATAGTCTTTGCATGTTAAGAACCAAACATCAATATAACATATAAAAACCTCAGCAAAAGTACTCAACGCCTTGAAAAAGAGATAATTTCAGATAATAAGCCTCTTCGAGGGGGCAACCTCCTTTTACCCCACTTAAATGTTCAAGTACAAGATG
>SNQJ01S0278669.1:0-11416 GCA_010110895.2 Picea sitchensis | reverse complement strand
TTGGATCCACAGTCACATGCCTATCTAACCAGAGATAGCCTCCATGGTAGCACGACAAGAGGATTTTAACGCACACGTTAACCTCTTGATGTCTGCCGAAGTGGGGGATCTTCATGATGTTCGGAATCATCAATATCGTGATCTCCTTGATCCATGGTTGGGGAACTATCTTGGGATTTTTCCCAGTCATCTTTGTCAAGTACCTATGTGATGCGAGAATTGCATAGTTATTTCGGTCTCCCAGGTTGAAATCACTGATCTTGAGAGCTGGGATCAGTCCCAATTGTGGTTCAACTACATGTATTCCCTTTGGGAGGTACAAAGTGATCAATGTGTACTCGAGATCACGCGGGATGCTTTCATGACTAAGCGCGCTAGCCAAGGGCAGGATGTAGTTGGGCAAGACCGACGGGATCTGCTTCGCATTCGCCAGATCGTTGCAATGCTTGTTTCCTGTGATCTGAGTCTATGGATTCCTCTTTCCATTTGTATTATTATCTTCTCCTAGTAAAGTGACTTCGTCCTGCTGAGGATCTTTTAAAGGATTAGAGTGTAATACCTCTACTCTTACTACTTCTGAGGTAGGTACTCTTCTCTCATGCATTGATAGGTTCTTTAAGCCTTATTATTTTCTTTCAACTTCGACAGCCAACTCTCTTGCCTTCTGTTGCTTCGACTTGTCCTATTGTTCTTGTATTAGTCGTGCTATTTTTCTCGTTATGAAGTCCCTTAATTATTTCTTTTTTTGTTTTGTGGATTCCTCCTCTACTTTCCTTTGGATCTGATCTTTCTCAATCCAGGTCGTTCCTAGCAAAAGTGAAAAAGGGGCGTTGTTCTCAACAAACTTAATGACTTAAAATTATTCTTCAGTCAATGTTCCATGAGAAATCATAGGTACATTAGTAGCTCTTCCACATAGGGTTATCATCTTTCCTTTAAAAAATACTATCCTTCCCAATGAAGGAACCATAGTAGGATTTCCCAAAATTTCCCAAGTGCTTTCTGGCATGATATTCACCTGAGTTTTCTCATCCATAACACAGTCTATGTCGAAGTCTCCCATTCTTGTTTCTATGCACAGATTTTCTTTTAATATCTCTAGTAGGATGATGTCTTTGTGGTCCTTCAATGTTTCCTTCATCTGTAATAATATAGTCTTTGATTATTTTTGGTTCTCTAGCATATCCTTAGTTTCTTGACCTTCTTCATAATTTTCTTGTCTCAGGTTCATATTTTCAACTTTAGCAATCATTCTAGGGAAATCCAAAACCTCATGATCAACAGCTTTACAACAAAGACAAATAGGACCTATACCAGGGCATTCCTTAGCAAGATGTCTTAGTCTTCTGTAATTATAACACAGTGTCAATCCTCTCTTTCTTTTAAATGATCCCAAACCTTTCCTGTATTGTGTACTGGGATCACAGTGATGGACCTGCAATTTGCAAAAATTCTTTCTAGGTTCCTGCACCCACTTATTAGTCCAAAAATTGTTTGTATGCATAGGAATAACATATCTTTCACTATCTCTCTCAGATTTATCCAGATCAAATCTTCTTTCTTCTAGTTGTGCCCTAGTTTTCAGACTATGAAAGAATCTATCAAACATACTTAGATTCATACTTTCAAAGAAAAAATTTCTACTTATCTTACCTTTACTAGAGCACAAAGATTTAAGATCTTACCTATTTTCTTCAGATCAGGTTTCTTTCTTAGCATAGAGCTTTGCAAATCAAGTAGAATACTACACACTAAAGCAACAGATCTACGCATAGATCTTTCTCTTTTCTTCAGTTCCCAACAATTACAGTTTCAGGTCCCGACAATGGAACCATTTGTTGGCACAAGGGCAGAACCAGGGTTCAACGCTTCAACAACGCACCAACAAAACCCTAACTACTAACCCTTTCTGCAACACCTGCAGAGCAGATGAAGTCTCACCCAAGGTAGAGGCAGGGGGGGTTGTAGGAGTCATGTATCTACAACCTATATGGGACATAGATATGTGATCACAACACTCAACAGAGCACTTAGCCAATAACATCGATTAAGTTATGATTCTTACTCACATCACAGATTGAACCCTAAGGATAAAACAATATAGTAATAATCACATCAAATGCTTCCAAGCACATAGCATTAACTCAAATATGGCATTCATTTACCATCAGTAAAGCATTAAGCATCCATACATCTATCTATCATACATCAAGATCAGTGCACTAAGCAGGTAAATATATAAATAACATAAACCGCATTGCACAAAGCACATCAACATAGGATATATGTGGTTCAACCCAATGTGGGGCTACGTCCACCAAATATTCTTCTTCTTTATTGATCTTCAAGCTTCTTACATTCCTCCACTCTTGTGCACAAAGCCACAGAGTGAAACTTCACACTGGATAGGTGATATGCGCAAAGCGCACTAGATCCACCTCCCTCAAAACTTGGTCAAGGAACACAACCTCTTACAATAACTTGCACTTAGCTTTGCAATTCTTAACATAGTTCTTGCACAAAGCCAACTAGTCATGCACTAAGCCAATGACCTCTACAATCACGTAGATCCAACTTGCTACTTTACTTACATCACCTAGATACTTATTTATACATTACAAAGGGTCCTAAACATGGGTAAAACCCATGGGCCAACATTCCATACCCGTTACATAAACCCTAAAATACCAAAAAGCCTGCAAAAATGGGTGAGATCCCGCGATCTCCGCTTCACCTGGGCGCTCCACCTTCGAATAGCTTGTTGAAGTCCCAAATATGGTCAACCATGACAAACATTTCCTCAAAGCCTGGTCGAGGGCCAACAGTAGGGGTTGATGAACTAGGTTTCATCAAGTTTTTACTAAAAATACCAAGGTGTTTGCATATCAATATTCATTCAAGGACCGAAGAAGGTCTCACCTAAGATGTCACGAAAATAACATAGATCATCTAGTTTTGTGTCAGATGTAAAGGGATAATGCATACAAGGAGAACTCTTTGGATTTCATTCATTCGTTCAATCACAATTCAATAACACAATAATAAAAAAAACATATCGATTTAACTCAAAAAAAAATATCAATTGGCATAGAGAAATATGGCTTTGTATCATATTCATTATCTTCAAAATGCATACAAAAATGGACTAATATCACAAAGAATCACGCTCTTGCGCTATGATTCATTCAACATAATTTTTCTTACACTATACTATGTGCTCTCTACTCATTCTCTACATAGAACTAACTCCATTACAAACTCTTTTTTAGGAAATCTACATGACTCATACAAAACTGATACAAAACTAAGACATAATTTTGACTCAAAACTAGATTGTTCTTTCTCTTGATTATGCCTACTCCTTTTTCTCTGGAGCTCTATCTCTTTCTTCTCTACTCCACTCTCTCTAGTGATCACCATATCCACACACTTATTTTTTTCGCATGCAATCCACATATTATCCTTGGAGCATGGAAATCCTAAAAAACTTGCCTTCTCATCCATGGTATTTCCCACAATATCTCAGGCTGTCTTTTTTCATCATTTCAGAATAATATTGAATATATTCTTTGATTTGGTCTCCATGCAGTACTTCTAGATCCTTTTCCATGCAGTACAAAACTTGGTTGACGTGTGCGCCTTATTCCTTTGGTCAGTGTAACTGTTAATTCTCCTTGAACTACATAGTAATGATATGTGTGTGTGTGCAAATCACCCAAAATATTTGGTGCCAACAGGCCCCCAACACTAATAATTTGCTCATCGTCGAGCCAATGACACCATTCATGGATGGAAAAAAGAAGTTGATGGAACCATCATCATCAGTTCCTGGAGGAACTTCTATAATTGGACATCAACATTATTGAAACTTTCTTACAAGTTTTCAGTGAGTTGAATGACTTCATCTGCATCAATATATGTAATTGTGGGGATTGAAGGTTAATGCGCTCCATTTTTTTGAGCAGTGGATTTTCCATTGCTTGTGCCTATACAAGTTGAATATAATATTTGTGGGCTTTGTCAGATGCTTCGTTTGTGATGCCAATGAGGGTCTATTGTTCCAACTGGGCTACTGTAATTTTCTTAGTCTTGTTGGCGATCATTGTCATCGCGACTTGATGTCAAGGAATTTTCTTTTGTGCAACCTCTACTTCCATTGTTTGGATCTGTTCCTCGATGGCACTGATTTTAGGTGGATTCTATAGGTGATTCCAAAGTGTGAATCTATACTCAGAAATAATTGCGAAATTATTTATCTATGCCTGGACCTTTTGCAATGCTTCCTTAGCCACGACAATATTTTGTTATAGTTCTTGATCATTTGAAATAGGTTGCTTGATCATCTCAAGAATCTCAATATTTTGTGTCTCCAAAATGTGGATGCCTTCTTTGACTGCACAAAGTTTCTGAGGTGAAATAATATCTATTTAATCAAACCTTGTCCTGTGTATTTGTGAGTATGCCTCATCTATGGCACTAAGGATTTCCTTATGGATTGTGAGAAAATATCGTGTTGTACTTTTCCCTTAGTGTGCACAATGACCTCCACAAGATAAAGTGGTTGAAGATCCTACCACAAAACCTCTATTTATTTTATTTCCTGTGCTTCCTATTGATGTCTTATCTGAGTATCATTATTTGTAGTAACTTTATTCTCATGTTGTTGTCATAGTTGTTCATGTGAATGAATTAGGGCCTTATGCCTATCTTTGAGATTCGTCATTATTGTAGTCATAAAATTATATAGGTCCTCTTGAGGCACCTACACAAGGTCAACTTTGGAATTGGATGAGTCATTAGGAACAAYGACCAATGGACTGACCCGTAGCACTCTTTCCTAGATTGTGCCACCAATTTCCACAATCTATTGCTCCTAAGGGGGATAAATTGGTGGCGATGGGATGGCCAATTATTGACATAGGGTATGGAATTTCTCCCTGATGTCTTTTTGGAAGATATCCTACATGTGATTTGTGCTCAAATCTACTTGACCAACTTTGGAAGACCTGCTTCACATGAGTGGCCATTATATTCCTTATCCAAAACATCGGAGTACTGGTATCATGTATTTTTCTTCCAATCATTAATCGGTGCTTGCAAAGAACTTGACTAGGCCATATGTTCTACTACATGGATGGCACAGGGACCTCTTCCTCGATGTGAGTAGTTTCTAGTGGGGGTGAGGGTCTATGTTCTTCCTCTATGATAGGATCCAAATTTATTCAGGTTGACCCTTGTGTAGATGAGGGTTGCTTCCTCTTGTGAACCCTATCTTCATCCTCCTCTAATTCCTTCTTAGTTTTCATTTTCTAATCTAGAATATTTTTTTCTTTGCCTTTGGAGGTGTCTTCCTTCTACAACTTAGATCTCGAGGCCTATTCTTTATTTTTGACTACCGCTTTGGCCCTTTTCCTCTCCTGGTTTTTCTTTATTCATGTCTTGAGCTATGTTTACTCGTCTTAAAAAGGGGATTGGTATTCCTCATTCCATTTTGAAAAACCCAACTAGATGTCTTCCTCTATGATGAAAAAAGGGAGCATGGTAGTGGATTTATTGAATATTCTTGTCAATGTCAGAGTAAATGAAAAATTATGGAAATCAAACTCAAATTCAAGATAGTCCTCATACCATTTCAGGAGACACTTTGGAATTCTCACCATCACATTGACTGCTAGTATCAATTGTGTGAACCATTTTTGGAAGGCCCTATTGTGCTCAACTTGGAATTTCTACTCTTTGGTATAATAGAACATAAAAACTATGGGTGTAGTGAATAGTGGCACACCGTGTGCATCCTCCTTGTGGCCCTTCGGAGGGGGATTCCACAAGAGCATGCCGAGTAATAAAATCACCAAACTATAGTGAAATAATTTTTCCAAGTTCTAGGTCTCGAGATAGTCCTCCATAAACTCATTCAGAATATATTGAGCCCAAGCCATCTGGACACCTACAACTCATCTCTTAGGGATGATGACGAATCTAGTGGGAAATTCATCCCAATGGAATTTATGAAGTAGCTTGCATGCAATAAATTGCCTCGCGAAGATGACTATCGATATATTAAGCTCTAGAATCACAACCTCGAGATTCCCTTTGCTTGTCCCAAATCTGGTGTAAATATCTTGCTAATCTATATATTTTTTCTTAATGGCATTGGTTGGGTCATCACTCAATGTTATGAGGCCTAAGAACCAGTGCATGGTATTATGGTCCACTTGGTATTGTTGGTCAATCCATAGATACCCTCCATGCAACCTACTAACAAGGAAGTGCACACAAACTTGTAATACCAGGCTTCGGCTGAATTGTGGGAAGTCGACCAAAGTCAAGACATGAGACTATCGAAGGGGATTTTCCCATTTCTGAATATTTTTCTTATGTGACATGTTGATTTGTTGAAATATATATGAATATTTATCAAATTGTAGTTTGGGAATATGGTTCAAATCATATATATTGTGATCAGTACATCGAAGCATAAATTTTTTTCCTAACATGGGTCCTTTAAAACTTACATTGTCCAACATTACTGTCTCTGGTATTGACCACTCCTTCATGGATTTGGAATTCTATCTTACATGTGTCTTACTAGAGGATTCCATTCTGGTCTGCAACTATCTCGCACTTATGATTTGGACTATTAGTTGAGAGAACTCCAGTAATGGATTACACTACTTCCCTTATCTCGACACTTGTTCTTCACTTGGATGGGAAAAAATATGAACAAAGGAAACTTGGTATGGGTGGTTAATTATACATAAGGTTAGACTTCCTCGATGGCATGAGCTATCAAGTAGACATAACAACTATTTATTTTTTATGTGCCCTGGTATAAATTCCATGTGTTACAGGGTCGTCTTACCATCCTAGTTTTCTTTTACCACTAGGTCATCATTTCCATTTTCATGGTAAGGAACAAATTTCTCACCATCGTAGTCTCTTAGACATCTCATATTTCTGTCAACACCCATAGTTCTTTCCTTTTTTCTTTATATAGAAATTAAACTTCAATTCTTTCCAAATCATGCAAAATCCCAAGGTTGGAATGTGGCATTTAAACCTTTACTATTCCCAAAACTTGCAAAATAATCGTGGGGTACATATTTTTGCATCTTCCTTTATTATGACAAGGTGTCTATTGCACCTATTATTTATTATGATGTTGACTACTCTACTCATGTAGGAAGTCTTATTCTTCGTGGGCATCATGCATGCTTACTGTGCACCCCTGTGTCTATCCCAAAGATGTGAACCTCTCACATCTACCCCTAGTGGGTTGTGACAAGTATTTACTTAGATTCAGTTTCTTATCCCTTTCCATGGAGAGTCATCGGTAGTTGTGGTTGGGACTGGGGGAATTTGTTGACTGCCTAAGGTTTCAAACTCTAGCCTTCGTCACTTGTCCACTGACGCAGTGGTAGTCGAAGGCACTCAAGGGATGGGACTGCATATCGACACAATGCACTTGGACTTTAGATGGATATTTCATGCATTCAAAGTCTTCTTAGTTTTGATAGGTCTGATTGGAATTTCAAGTAGGTAAGGGAGAATTTCCGTCGGAAAGACCCAATTAGGATTACTCTCATTTGGGATAGCACTTCCAACCAAAATGTGGGCCTAGTTGCCACTCTAAAGATTTTCAATTATGAATATGAGAATAGAATGTTCTTAGATGAATTTAAATCTTCTCTTAAGCGAATTAACTATAACTAATCTAAATTATTCTATCCTAACACTATACTATCCTATCTTATCCTGATCATGAGAAAAACTAACGATATGAGCACAACAGTATGTGGTATTATTAATGACATAAATAGTTCATATCTTTTAACAACATATTAAAATAATAATGTGACAGATAACATCACAAATAGTTGCAGAATTAACTATAAACATTATTTCTATACTCACATGGAAATCATGAAAGCATAAGCATTTTAAACATCTATGCATAAATATTTCATACAACAACTTTCAATAATGCTTAAACAATAAATGTATGCAAAGAATAGTCTCATGTACATTCATCAACATTCACAATCTTCAAAATGGATCTTGATCTTTATTCAACTAGAGGTAATAGTACGATCTCTCATGTACAATGGGAAAAAGTCCCTTTCTCATATCTTAACCTCTCTTTTATAAATAATAAGAGAGTCTTTTCATTTTTAGTGGTTGTTCACTTCCTATTCTTGAATGTTCATATTACAATTTTGTTCTATTCAAAATTCAGAAACAAATTATACATGATATGGGACACAAAACTATAGAACTAGTCCTTTAGATGCCTTCTTCTCCATATAGGTGATCCACAAATCATATTTCTTGAGGTCTTCTTCTAATCTTCCTAATTTCATCTTTTTCACTTGAATCACCCCATCATACAACTTCATGACAACATCTCTCGTGATTTCTTGTTCAATTTTCTTCACATAATCTTTCGTTGAAGTATTTAGTTTGATAGGATTAACCAAATGATTATGAAAAATATCTCTGTCACATATTTGAGCTCACCGGGGCCTAACTCCTCCAACTGTGAAATGGTTTCTCTTATAAAATATTCTAATATTTCATCAGAAGAGTTCCAAACCCTGATAGAAGCTTTGGTGGCCATTTCTCTAGTTCCTTTTACTTCATCAAACATTTCCTTGTAAGAGTCAAATAGAATTTGATTCTTCAATTTATGTTTAGCACCATATCTGGGTAAATTCTTGTGTGTCTGGGTATTTCTTTCCTGCCAATATACCATTTTATCAAATGCACTTTGAGCCTCCTTGTATTGGCTCCTCTATTCATCAACTTGTTCTTTTAGCATCACCAATTCATCATAATGCTTTTGTACATCACCTAATGTATGGAAAATTTGTGATTGCATTTTCCTTAATTCTTCATTCACCTCCATTGCTTCTTGTTTCACAATATTCATAGCATTCACCTCTTGGTTATTCTATTCCAATGTGTTCTTCATTTGCTGCAATTTTTCTTCCAATTATGAGATACTCTGATTTTTCTTGTCTGAAATGCAACCTGGTCCTGATACTCTTTTTTTAGATTCATTATTTCCTATGAATGCATGTCTTTTAGGTCATTAATTTCAACCTTTTTCAAGTGTTCCATGTCTTTCATCTCTTGTGATTTTTTTTTTCCATATGGTCCCTATGTTGCTTCAACTTCTCTTCCAATGACGATATATGGAGTTTGCACTGATCTAGGTCAACACTCAATTCACCCACTGTATTAAAATTATCCCCTGCAAAAGAATGTAGGGCTGAGGATGTTTAAATGTAATTCTATTTAGGGCCACTTCCCAAAGGCTATTAAATGGACCTTTCCTTTGGTTCCGACTTTGTGGGTTCTTCCAACATCCTTTATCGTTTATTTTCCCTGATAGATATTCTCCTTTTAGTTTTCATGTAGAAGTATGTCTCTACATATAGAAAAATGTCTTCAAATAATACAACATATTTAATAGTATGYTATAAAAAGAATAGAATAATGTTCAATGGGGTTCCAGTGTCTATAGGAGTACCTGGCACATGAAATTTTTGYAGTTCAAGGAGGTTCCTTTTTCTTGTTCTTCTCTTAATCTTTTTGCAGCAACCATTTCCTATTCTTTCTTCTTGATTTCCTCTTCTTTCGTTTATGCKTCTTTCTTCTTTGCCTCTACTACTAMTCTTTTCTTTTCTTCTTCCTATTTCTCTTCTTTCTCTTTCTCTTCTTGCATTGATGCCCTTTTCTTTTTTTCTTCCTCTTTCTCTGTTCTTTTTCTTTGCTTCTCTTCTTTGGCTTTCTCGACTATTTCTTGCTCTATTTCCTTCATTGTTGAATCTGCCTATTTTGCTTACTTCTTATATTTATCATTGGCCTCTATGGCCTTATTGTACTACTCTTTTCCCTTCTCTTCCTAGCATTTTATTCTTGCGTCTTCTTGGAGAATATCCCAAGTTATTAATGCTTCCCATTGTTGTCTTATTTCTTTCCCCTTATCTTCTCCTAACAATATTATTATTTCTTTTTCCTTTTCATCTTTTATTTTCAATAGGGATTCTTCAAAGGACATAGTTCCTATGAAAATATCTTCTTGGGGTTCTTCTTGATGTTGGATGGGATTTAATAACCCCGAATATTTGATATGACTCAATACCATTCCCTTAGGATCATATTTCTTACCTTTCCCTATACAAAAAATCAATTCTTTCAGGGCCTCTACTTATTTTTTGGCATGGGGACTTTTGTTAAGGTCTCTCCTCCTACAATTATAGGGAATCTCATTCAACATATTTTTGAATTGAGAGATAATACATATGTGATCTCAACCTCCATTGTTTGGTATGCTATCTCCTTAATCAACAATTTCTCATGTATGTACTTAGGGAGTAGATGAGGAGCACATGTGCTACCATAAATCCTAATGTATGCATAATGCTTTTCAATGTACCAATCACCAAATTATTTAATAGTCTACATAGCCTCTGTGGATGGCCTTAGTGGGCGATAATTATAAATAATAACATACAAGGTACTAGGAAATGCTCACAAATATCATAAATATTTTTTTTTGTAACTTTCCTCCCACAATTGAAAACAATAAGCATGAATTGGGAACAAACTTAGGTTCCACTTCCATCCCATACCAAGAAAATGATGTGAAAATGATGTGCAGTACAAATATCATCTATCAAATAATAAGACATGAAAAAAAATGTTGTTTTCAGTGTTGGCTTCGAAAATGTTGATGGACAACAATTAAACCCAATTGACACTATTCCCTTTTTCCACCACATAGTTGTTGGTCACTATAATTGCTTATTTAACTAAACAATCAAGTGCTACATAAATTGTCAACTCAAGGAAGTCTGTTTATTTCAAAGGTAATCACGCACTATATATGCTCAATCTCAAAAGTAACCTAGAGTTGTAGTAAAAACATATCAATCACACTTTGCCTTGAACAAACTGAAGTTCTAACTTGAATTACAGGAAAGCAATCTACCTATTGCAGAGTTCAATTCTTAAAGAAATAATTGTCCAAAGAATCCTGGATTACATTAAGAAAATAACAACCTGGAAAAGAAATATTTCAGGACACTGCAAAAGGAAAGACCAACTATTCTGTAACCAGAGAACATGACCCTATTCCCAAAGAAGGAATCTTGAACACCTATTTCTGATCACCACACTTTTATGAACTCATTGCTAATTGAAATGATTGACACACATTGAAGACTAACTACCTCTTAACAGAGAACAGGACCCTATTCCCCAAGCATGAATCTTCAACACCTGTTTCCGATTAGCACACTTTCATGAACTCATTACTAATAAAAAATGATGGACATGCACTGAAGGCTAACTATCTCTTAATAGAGAACATGACCCTATTCCCCAAGCAGGAATCTTCAACACCTATCCC
>SNQJ01S0278668.1:0-11318 GCA_010110895.2 Picea sitchensis | reverse complement strand
GCTGGGTTTTCTTCCCCTAGAGGGTTTCCCAAGATAAATGTTGTGTCTCTTGTGAATGTGTATTTCTCAGTGATCTTGTTCTTATTATGCTCTTATCTATTGAAATGCAAAGAACTATAATAATGGCATAAACATTAACACCGGGGACGTCTCCCCTGGGCTAACCTCCCTAAATAGAAAGAACCTCCTCATCGAGGTGACATTGGGTGGGGAAGGTTCCTGTCATGCCAGTTTGTCCTCTATCATATAGCTTATGACCTAAAATACAAACTGCGCGATAACATTTTGACGCCGTTGCCGGGGAACACTGAGTCAATTCTCCTCAGACGACAAACCTTTTCGGTAAGCCTTGCCTCAGAGCCTTATTTTACAAGCTTACCTGGCGACTCCACTATGGTGTTTTCCCTTTTATTTGATGATTTCAAGAAAATGATCTGGCGACTCCACAAATAGGTAATGACGACTCGTAGTGGACATCAATATATACCTTCATCTACTACCATGACCTCCACAAATCCTGTCATCCCTGTAAGTTCTCCCAAATGGTCTCATAAAGAACTCTTTGGTCCTTTATGCTTACCTAACACCCAAGGGGGGTTAAATGATCTACCCAAGAAGGTCGAGTCCTGGATACCTAAGTTTTTAGGGGAAGATGGATCCTATGGCAACTCTCATTGGATCGACTTTTGTGATGCATTCAAGTTTCACCAATCCGGACAAGAACACCCCGATGTCTTTTTAAGGCTCTTTGTGAGCTCACTCACCGGAAGTGCCAGAAGATGGATTAACAAACTCCCAAAAGGAAGCATTAAAACCCCTGAAGATATTGAACAAGACTTCCAGAAATATTTGTGTGAAAAAGAAAGCATGGATTCCCTTTACTCTCAATACACTAATATTTGCAAAGCCTCTAGCGAGGACATTAGGGATTTCAATGATAGGTTCAACCTTTTACTCAAGAAGATCAGGCCTAGTTTCTCAGAAGAAGTTGGCCTCCAACACTACTTGAACTCGTTGGAAGGAATTTTGCAGTTTACTCTCAAAGGTCGGTCACCCTTGACTCTAGAAGAAGCACAAAACTTTGCTTTCCAGATTGAGCAGAACCTTGAGTTCGAAGACTACATCAATCAAGTCAATCTCTCGCACAATAATGACCCCAAGGAATCTAGTAATGAGGATGTCCCCAAAGCTGAGCCTAAGTCCCTAGAAATTCTTGAAGTAAAACTCATGCCTCCCAAAAGGAAATGGAACACAACTTTCTCAAATACAAACAATGTTCTGAATGCCTCGATACAACATAAGCCATCCGAGGATTTGGGCATGGCCACTCACAAAAAACATAATTTTGAATATGCCTTGTTTATCTTAGATACACCAATGTTGGAAGATCAAGATATGAGTGAAGCCGATAATTCTGAAGAAACTGATCCAAGCATTAGTATGTCTTGTATCCTGCAAAGGGTTAAAAGGATTCGTGAAATGTTAGAAATTTATTTTCTAAAAAAGCAGGACTCAGATGACCGATTGCCTTTTAAGGGGATTCCCACACTATTACATACTGGTTATTCTGAGAAGGATGAACAAACACCCTTTTCAATGGATCCATACTTGTTTTAAGATTGTCCTACTTTTCCCTTGACAGGAAAAGACACAGATTGGGGTGATTATCCTGATGATGCCTCTGATACCTCGAAAGATTCAGACGAAGATGGCTATCCAATACAGAGAAAAAGTAATTTCGTTGAGTGGAACAAAGATGTTTTCAAAGACATAAAAGTTCCAAGCGCCATCATTATGGATGAAAACCCTTGGTGTTTTCAATGCAGTGAAGCACATTGGGAACATGAATGTCCTTGTAGTAGTGGTGGCCATCAACAGGTAAACAATATAGACTACTTCATGTATGGCCCTCAAATAAATATCACCGCTGAAGAGCATCAAGAGGCCATCAAAGAAGCAACCAGGTCAGACAGGATGGTGGTAATAAACAAACTAGACCAGGAATCAAAAGAGAAGCTAAAGAAACAAGAGTTCCAGGTGTATAGAAGAAAAAAGTTGGACCAACCTTCCACTGACCAAACAAAAAACCCACCCGTGGATGTAATCTTTCCTAAAACATCCAATATTGAAAGGGTTAATCTGAATTTTGACCTTGAAGGGGCATTATCCAAGATGTTTGTAACCATCCCTTTGAGAGAAGTCATCAAGGTACCATCTATCAAAGAGCGATTTGACAACTTTTTCCAAGGATTAGATGGGCCATTGAAAGATGGAACTATTGGTCATATCTAGAATGTACCTGTAACTGCAACTTATGAGAAAAAGTCCAATGATTCCATCAAAGATGACAAAGCACATGACAAAACCAGGTTGACTCCTCATAAATGTTCTCCGGAAGATACGCCTTTTGCAAAAGAGGAAAATTCGAATCATGAATGGCCCACGAAAGAAGAATATCAACAACTCATGGACGAGCTCAAAGCTCAGGAATCAGAGAATGCGAAAATACTAAAGAAGGTGGAATATGATGTACGAATCCATCCTTCACAACAAGAAATCTTTATAGCGGAGTCCCACCCACCACCCTCTACACAATACTCCAGGATTATTCAAGGAACAACTAATTTCAGAGTCAGAGAGTACAAGGAGGGAGACATGGTTTGGTTTGGACTGATCTCCTTGTATTTTTCATTCACTCACTAATATGTGATCTATTGTGCCCTCTTGTCCAAATTATTGGTATCAAAGCAATAACCTAGCTCAATAATGTTTTTGTGTTTTTTGCGGGCTTCCACGGCCCTTTAGAGTTTCATTCTCTCACCAATGTTTCTTGAGGATCCCTCATTTCCTGTTAGCCCAATCTAGAAAGAGGGACCTTAATTTCCTCCTAGATCCTTTTATGCACTAGTTACACATCATTTTCAATTTTCCTTTTGTTTCTTGTGCACTAACAACATGACTATATACCATGATAGAAAACTTCAATCTCTTGTAACAATTCCTGGAACACTTGCACCTCACCCAGTAGGCTAAAAAACATAGAGATGAATCCAAAGGATGTAAAGAGCAAACAATGCTTGAGTTGATCACCAAAGCACAATCTCAGATGGGGCTCCAACTAGATGCTCAGATCTCTCTCCCTTGATATGCTAAAAATTTAGACAAGGAGAAAGTAGATTCTTGGATGAAAGGCTTGGAGACTTATTTCCAATCCCACTTAGCCATGACTAGCACTAAGAAAATGACACATCCAATGCAACATCTAAACAGTAATGCATTGGATTGGTAGAATGACTATACCCATAAATTACAATTTGTACACCACTCCTTAGCAAGCTTTGATTTGGTGGTCAAACTAAATGACGATGTTTCACCGTTGGAACGCCTTCACTATAACCTTTCATGCATGCTTCTACCCCCCAGGGTACCAATAGGACCTCCTTGCACGTTGGTTGCAGTTGTGGTAAACATTTGGGTAGTGAGTACAATATTTTATTAAACTATTTCCCAAGCTTTGGACTCGACTCCACATCATTGACATCAAAGAGGTACTTATTGTCAAGTTTAATGCTATTTTATTATCTTCTTTGTCACATGATGTTTGTAATGAGGCCTTTCAACATTCCCTATCCCTCTACACTAGAACAAACTCCTCACTCTTTCGTCAAAACTACCAGATCAATAATTCATGGCCCAACATATTATTGACAATGGGTATGAAAAAAGCCACATACCCCAAGCCTTGGTTTTTCAGTTCCATCTTAACACCACACCTCATCCTTATCCATGCTACATTAGATGGGTGAACAATTAGAACACTCATATTCTCATCACCAAGCATTTCCAAATCACCTTTCTCATCTCCCCCTACATTGACACATTGCATTACAATGTGGTGTCATTAGATTGTGTTGACCTTATATTAGAGTTCCCATATCAAGTTACTTGCAATGGAATTCATGATATGATACATAATACATATATCATATCATTACATATAAGGTCAGAAGAAAACTAAAAAATAACATGTGCTAGCTTAGGCAAAAACACCCTGAAAAATCATAGGCAGAAGCATAAAAAGGGAACAAGCTTGAATAATAGATTTATCAAATAATAATATTCTAACAATTTGAATCACGAAAATAATAAGGAGAGTGACAATATTATATCAATTGGTATCATGAAAATTATAAGGAGATTGACAATGCATTGCGGTCATACCTTGAAGGGGTAAAAGTACGACATTATGAGGTGAAGATGTCGAGATGTTTTATTTTTAAAATCTATTGAGGATTAGAATGGTGTAAGATGCATAAGTTCAAAACTCATCAAACGATTTGGAATTTTGGTTGACTAATATTAAATTATTTTTTAGCTAGAACTTTGCAAAATAAAAGCACTTTAGGACAAATGAAGCAGGCAAAATATAGAGGAAATGGCAGGGAGAACACACCATTGATGGTTGGAAATGCAGGATGATGGGAATGGTGCAGTCACTATGCTCATTATCGTCCATTGTCTACGCCATTCGAGTACCAAGCATGCATGCCCTAAAATCTTAAGTAGAAAACACAACTATGGAATAATAATATTTGTTCAAACAAAGTAATAAACATGCTAGAGGAGCAAATACAATGGAGAAACATTCATCAAGTTTAAATGAATTATAGAAATTTTTAATGTAACTTCTTGTTGAATAGTTAACAACTATTATGCTGCTTGTCATCTAAGTGCAACATCATCATACAATATATGTCCATGTCCATAAATTTTGGAGGATGTAATTGGGGGCAAGCATTAAATTAATGCAATTTTGTGCAATGATCTATCTATTTCCATGTCAAATGAGGTCGAGGAGCCCATGAGTGATAAGTGAAGTGTGGACATTGAATGTTTTCTTTCTCCTTCAAATTCTTTGTATCCTCTCATTTAATTGTTGTTTAACACCACTTTTTACTAGCGATTATTGTTTCTATGTTTGGTCCAATAGTCCATTTTTTAAAGGGGATTCATTACACTTCTTCTTTGGGGTTGTCTATATCTTAACTATTTTAAAATTGGCATACATCTATTTTAACTTAAGAAGATCAACTCAGATTAGGAACTTTGTTAAGCCCTAGACAAAGCCCCATGTTAAGTATGAAACTCCTTATTAAGCCCTATATATTGAATTATTATATTTCTATTGTTATATTTGTATGTAGGCTAGAACCCTTCATTGTACCCTTTCATTATAATTGTACCCTTTGTCCCCTATATATATACCAAGGAGACCTAGTCTTAGGATCATGTCATCTCATCTTGTCTTCTGAAATGGATGTACTGCAAAGGGATGTTTCCCCCTAAAAGTGGATTGTATTCATTGACTTTTTATCATTTTTGAAGCATCATATCATAATGTTTGGTATTAGAGCATCGATTCTAGGGTTTTGATGCTTCAAGAGAGTCGTCTTGACATTTTTGCTACAACTTTTTTCTGGGATGCTTTAGATAGACATATTTTGAGGTTACTTAGAAGATCTATCATAGTACCTTTGGGAAAATTTCAAGTTTTGGGTCGTTATACTTTCAGAGATATAACCTATGGAATATACAATTTTTTACTCAACTTGGATTCAATTTTAAACAAGTCATCTTGGGATTTTTGCTTTAACTTTTTTGGCGGGAGGTTTCAAAAAGTGAAATTTGGTGGAGAATGAGGAGACGTTTGATAGTACAAGTGATCAAAATTCTATGTTATCGTTCACTACACTTTCGGAGATATAGTCCATGGAAGACAAGGTTTGTGACTCATCCTGAAATCAATTATCTTGGCATTTTCAGTGTAATTTTTTTCAGTGACGTTTTAGACTCTTAAATTTTTAGAATCTTGAGTTGACACAATGAAACACAGATGGAGACAATTTCATATTTTGAAACATTATATTTTATGATATATTGCTTGTGAAAGTTAGGGTTTTTGCACAAGTTATTTTCTAGTGATTTTAAGAGCTTTTCCCGTGGTTAGAATTTTTTTTCTTTTTCTTTTATAGACATGTTCTGACATCTTTAAATAAAATAGGATCCATTGTTCAACAGGTAAAATTGTCATTGGGGAAGAATACACGCAGGAAATACAGAAGGTTTCACATAGTTACTCGAAACACATTTTTTCACTTGGTTAGAAACCTCTATAACCCTTGTTGGTACCCCTTAGAGTAGTACCTCATTAGAAAACACTGTGTATGGAATCTCACTTCCACATGCCTTTGGATATATAGGAAGTCCCATATGTATACATAAAACTAGCCTTAGATAAGTTATTTGACCATCTTGTTTCTATAGTACACTGAGAACAACACTCGCGAAGATCATTCTCTAGTACATAGGTAGTCAAGTAGTACAACTAAGGGCATAGTTGAGCCTCCTTAGTTAGTGCCCTGATATTTTGGGCCAAGTACTAGTATTGGATCCCACACATACATCAAAGATATAGAGCACCTGACAGTCCCTTGTCCTCAAGACCCGTGAACTTTCTCTTGTGGCCCCAAAGAAAGATCTGAAATTTACTTCACCAAGTAAACCTCCAATAAGTTCCTTTATGACTCATGAAGAAAATGAGGAGATCTAAAACCAGTTATCCAAATTGGACAACTGAATCAATGAATTGAATGATAGGTCAGCGAAAAAGGTTGATTTGATCAATACTCGAATAGAAATAGAAAGAAGGGTGGATGAAAAGATGGAACAGTTGGTACAAAAGATGGAGGGAAAGTTAGGACAAATTGATCCAGGAGGATCTAAAATACATTAAAATTCAAAGTTCTTCGTATGAGAAAGATATCGCAATCTAAAGTTTTTTCCAAACAGGGGAAAAAAAGGACAGAGGTGACACATGGAAGTCCCACAGGAGGACACATGGAAGTCATACAATGTGACATGTGGTATTCGTACATGACAAATGATAGGTTGAGCACTGGACATGTGGCAGAGGCATGACATGGCATCCGAGCTGGCAGGTGACATGCCATCTGAGTTGATAGGTGATGTCGCAGTCTAGTTGGCAGGCGACGTGGCATCGTCATGACATGGACGAATCAGAGGTTTCCACATTGGATAAGAAGGTTCTATGTTAAAATTGACAAAGGGATGCTCGGTTGGGATCGAACCCTCAACCTTTGAATTACGGTCATAGTTCCTTCACCAACAAACCAACCATCAAATCTTGGTAAATATCGTTGAACATCCCAAATTTAAATTCAAGTGTAACAGTTATGTCAAATAGGGAAGGCCCATGGGCTCGACCCCGGGTTGACTGCCAAATAACAGACTAAAGCCCATTCTCTAGCCAATGTTCCAATGCATTATTTCTTGGTGGATCAACCAAGCATTATAATTTTGATTTCAAATATTCATACCAATGGAAAATCCCAATAGCCTGGGGGCTCGACCCCGGGTCTGTTGGATTCAAATTTTTATAATAAGGTTGATCCACCAATGCGCCAAACACATTACTTTGGTCATGGGTGTGATATTTAATTATTTTGAAGCCGCGTTCTTTTTTAATGTTGATGGATATGATCTCTTTTATACCTCTTAATGGATTGTGAAGAGGAGAGAGGTAATTCCAAAGGATTTTAGAGGCCATTGTGTTGCAGCAAAGTAGAAGACTAGCTATTGAGATTGAAGATATTGATGTAATTTTCCCATTTGCATCATAATTGAAGAGGCCACTCCATTAGAAGTGGACCCGGAGATGTAGCCCACACTGGGTGAACTATGTCATCATCTCATTGTATTATTCTTATTTCTTTGTTGCTTACTATTTTTTCTCATGGTCTCTTTATGTATTTCTTCTATCTTGGTTTTCACACTCTTTAAAGTAATCAAGTCGTTAATTAGACAAGTAAAATATCTAGATCAAGTTGATATCAAATCTAGTAAGTTAGTTTGATGTGGTTTGTGAGTGTGGATGCTTACCAGGTCTAGACTCAAGAAGGTAGAAGGAAAACTTGAGGCTTATAATCCCGAAATTGGTTCAAGGAGAAGCACTCAAAGAGGAGAGATGGTCACACCAAGGAAAACAAATCCTTTTAACTCTGAAGAGGATTTCTTTGAGGTATTCAATTTAATGAAGGCAATGGTGGAAGAACTCTACAATAAAAGAGGACAACGGAGAGGAGAAGGCACTAGTCAAGTCAAGAATGAGGAGGATCTTCTTTCACATAAGACATCTCCTCCTCCTTCTCCTTTGCAGTCTCCTTCTCAGTCTCAATCTCCATCCCCTCATAAGAAGATTGCTACAAAGAAGCCATTGTTGAAGTTAGATGTCAAATTTGACCTACCCATGTATAATGGCAAGCTTAATGCTGAGAGATCAGATCATTAGATTCGACAAATAGAAGTTTATTTTCGTGTTCAACAGATTTATGAAGAAGAGGTAAAGATTCAATTGGCCTCTCTTCTTGTTGAAGGTACATCATTGATTTGGTGGGAAAGTCAACTTCAAGAAGGTGTTTAAAAGAATGGTAATATTTTTTCATCTTGGTCTAAATTCACATTTGTGTTAAAGAAACAATTATATCCTTTAGGATATACAGAGAAAGCAATTATGGAATGGTAGAATTTGAGACAAGGAAAATGGAAAAGTGTGCAAAGTTTTACTGAAGAGATTAGGAAGAAATCAATGGCTTTAAATATTCCATTATATTCTCAAGAAACTATTCTAAAATACATTAGTGCTTTGCATAGCTATATCTGCCATAGTATTCTTTTATTTAAACCCACTAATCTTGATGTAGTATGTGTCCAAGATACACATCTTGAGTCCAAGGGGGAAGGATGTTAATGATGATTCCTCCATGGAGCATGTTCAGTGAAAGAGAATTAAGAACAGGGGAAAGGAGAAACAAGCAGCCATAGTAAGAAAAAAATATGAGAAGTTTGTGTGTTCTCATTGCGAGAAAAGAAAACATGATGAAGATCATTGTTGGAAGTTGCATCTTGAGTTAAGGCCTAAAAGGTTTGGAGGCAAAGGAAAGCCAAAGACTATTTCCATAGTACAACAATATTTTGGGTTTGATTTAGGTGATGAAACAAATATCACAACTGCAAGAGTGTAAGGTAAAACATCTTCTCATGCTAGTGTTAACTCTTCAATTCAATCTCCTAATTCTGAAAAGAAAAGAAGTGAGATTTTTCAGATAAGGGTGGTAACTAAGCATACTAAAGTTGATACTCTTTTTTATATTGGTTCCCAAGTAAATTTGATATCTGAAGCAACTGTCAAGAAACTAAGATTGGAGACAAAACCTCATAAGAACCCTTATCCTCTCGGTTGGGTATGTGATGATGCAAAGTTATAAGTAACCCGACAATCTAAACTTAGATTTGCTATCACTTCTAAATTTTTTGATGAGGTTGAACTAGATGTGATTCCTCTTGAAATATGTGGTATTATATTGGGAATCCCTTACTTGTATGACATGAAATCCATTTTCTTCAAAGAAGGGAGCAGGTACCATCTCATTAAAAATGGAATTGAATATATTGTAAGAGCTTATCACATGAAAAGTGATATTTCTCTTCTAACTACAGGACAACTAAAAAGGATTGTGAATGCAAGCAAGAATGTGTCTCTCATGTCTACAAAAGAAATTGAAGGGTGTGATCTTGAATGTAACAGTAAAATAGTTAAGTTTGTTCCTAGCTATGAATTTTTTCAGGATTCTCAAAAGTTGCCACAAGAGGATTCATTGTATGCAAGTATCAGGGATCATGTTAAGAAGAATAGGGGGGCTGTAAATTGTTTTCAATAGCATTTATGTATTCACTATTACTATTGATGTGTTGTGCATTGATAATTGTAGTGGAAACATTGAATGCAAGTAGTTGTGAAATAAAGAGAATGATTGATTATGTTAGCAACATTATTTTAGTTTTCATCCTTGTTATTCAGTTTGTTATAATGAGCCAAATGGTTTGAGTATGGGGGATAGATATAGATCAAGTGGGGAGGCATTACCCTCACTTAGTGTCTGAATAAAAATCTTTTGGTGGTCCAAAAGCTTCTTAATGGGGAGGATTGATCTAGGAGGATCCAGAATACCTCAAAATTAAAAGGTCTCAAAACTTGATGCAAAGGTCTCCATGACAAAGAGCTTGGCGAGAGATTTCTAACATCGCTTGAATGGGCTCAAATGAATTTTGTATGAGAAATATATCGCGATCTGAAGTTTTTTCCAAACAAGTTAAGAAAAAGGACAGAGGTAACATGTGGTAGTCCCATTGGAGGACACGTGGTAGCCGTATGAAGTGACACATGGCCACCATACATGACACGTGGCAAGTTGAGCAGTGGACAAGTGGTAGAGGCATGATGTGGAATTTGAGCTGGCAGGTGATTTGGCATTCGAGGTAGCAGGTGACATGGTAGTCTATTCTGTAGGTGATGTGATTGGTGATGTGGCATCATTGTGTGGTAGACCAATCAGAGGTTGCCAGGTGGCAGCCTCTTATTAGCCAAGAAGGTTCTATGTTAAAATTGACAAAGGGGTGGTCGTTTGGGATTGAACTCCCGACCTTCGGACTACGATCATAGCGCCTTCACCAACAAACAAACCATCGAAGCTTGGTAAATATCAACAAACATCCCAAATTTAAATTCAAGTGTAACAGTTGTGCCAAATAGGGAAGGCCCGCAAGCTCGACCTCGAGTTGATCGCTAACTAATGGACTGAATCTTGTCCGCTAGCCAATGTTCTAATACATTGTTGCTTGGTGGATCAACCAACCATTATAATTTGATTTCAAATATTCATACCAACGAAAAATCCCAACAGCCTGCGGGCTTGACTCCGGGACTGTTGGATCCAATTTTTTATAATAAGGTCGATCCACCAATGTGCCAGACACATTATTTTGGTCATGAGTGCGAGATTTAATTGTTTTGAAGCCGTATTATTTTGTAATGTTGATGGATATGAGTTCTTTTAGCCCTCTTAGTGGATTGTGAAGAGAAGAGAGGTCATTCTAAAGGATTATGGAGGCCATTGTGTTGAAAAAAACTAGAATACCAACTATTGAGATTGAAGATATTGATGTAATTTTCCCATTTGCATAATAATTGAAGAGTCGACACCATTGGAAGTGGACCTAGAGAGGTAGGCCACACTGGATGAACTTCGTCATCATCATGTTGTATTATTCTTATTTCTTTGTTGCTTATTATTATTGCTCGTAGTCTCTTTATGTATTTCTTATGTCTTGGTTTTCACACTCTTTAAAGCAATCAAGTAATGGACTAGCTAAGTAAAATATCCAGATCACAAATGTATGGA
>SNQJ01S0278666.1:0-11318 GCA_010110895.2 Picea sitchensis | reverse complement strand
ACATAGGTCGGCGCGAACGCCTCAAAAATAATAATCTGGTACACATCACGGGGCTTATGCCCTAAAAAATATACAAAAAAAGTTCCCTCGACACACAATGAGTCCATCCTATCTAATATCGAGGCTTATTGGCCTTGCCATAGTGAACGACGACATTTTCCAAATGCTAGAAGAGTTGGACCCAAGTCCATGGCACCCCAACTACATGAGGCTGCGTCGATGGCGGGAGATCCTCGATCTCGGCCATGGGAAATGCACGAGTGAGTGCAGTGAGGTTCTACTCCACCCATATCAACACTCTCTCAACCTCCTTGGTTGGAGGTCCCCTTGCGTCTGCTGGTCCGCTAACTGTTGCTGGTACTGCCTCTGGTCGAGGATGTCGCCCAGTCCTTGAGAAGTTTGTCAGGCGCACAAGTCCCACATCTGTACATAACATGAGATACTCTGATGCACATAAAAATGATATATATAAAATAAACTAAAAATTAAATAACTTTAAAAACACACGTTCCTATCTCTCCTCGGTCCTCTCCAAGAGGTACGGGCATGTATGGATCTCTAGAAAAGTTGATTCCAGCATAAGGGTAATCCTCTATCACTGGAATCTATTGTGCCCACCAGTCGAAGAATGTGTCATTGAAGGCCTCTATGCTCCTTCCTCTCCCCTGTCATGGCAACAATGGTGCCCATATACACACTACTGGGAAGGAGGCCACATGCCCCCACACCGTCTTTCTCAGACTCAGGTTGGGTACCCTCTCAAAGAAGAATGAGCATAGAATGGTACTGAACCCGAAGTTCTTGTTTCTATGCTCACGACAATCTGTAAGTTGCCTCTTCATGCAAGTAAGCATGGTCGTGCTCCAATAAAAAATACGGGCATCAAGGCACTGCATAGCATAATACATGTGCGCCTCGGAAGCATGGTGGACCACCGCAGATCCAGTGATCCGCCCAATGAGCAGTAGGATCACCTTCTGTGATAGGTTGGTGATCTTGTTGATGGGCACTTGAGAACCTACTTTCTCAGTGCCTGCCTCACAGTGCATCTTGATGTAGTTAGTGATGTTGAAGGGCCCAGGAGGAAATGTGTGTAGGTTGACTGGTTCCCCCCTCCTTGAGAGGCTATTCAAGAATTATATATCCTCGGTTGTTGGAGTCAACGAACGCCCCTCAATCATGAATGTCTCTGCGTCTCGATGCTAGTAATCCACCAGGGCATTCAGAAGCATGGGTTGTGCCCTCATAAGTGGACACTGGTAGAACTTCTGTAGCCCACATTGTTTTAATGAGGCAATGGCAACAGGTTCCTCATCGACCAATATATTGATCTCCTCATGTTCCCTTTCCCTCCAGTGGACATAGATCCTGTTACATGACAAGTTCAAGGGGGAGTTAACTCTTGCATATTTTATTTTTCCATGCTTTTGAGGGTGTACGCGGGTTGTTTTGGACACAGTCACGTACATCTGTGAGAAGATTGTTTTCTTCCCGCAGATGTATGCGGGTTATCCTTGCACAACCCGCATACATGTAGGGTCTCTCTTCTTTAGGAGAGCACGCCCCCCAAAAAACTAAAAACAATGCATAATTGAAGAATAGAAATGCAAGAGGGATGAGTTTATACTTACTTGGTCTGAGAAAAAGTTTGTTTCGTCCTCTGAATCTCCCAGAATCAACTCTTTTAGAAAAGGGGTTATTTTTACCTTTTGGTTAATTTTCAAATGGCAATGGTGAAAATGAGCTCTCAACTTCTATTTATAGACTTTTTTGGCCATTTTTGCCATTTTTTAACCCTTTTGTCATTTTTTCTGGCTTGAAAATCATTTAATGTGGTTCTTGAGTTTCTTATTGGATGTTACGATGCACTTCACTTTTGGTTTGGTAACCATTTTGGGAGATGGGTCACTTTTAAAGGTCCTTTGGTAAGAGTCATTTTTTCCAACTTTTTGCATATAAGTTAGGATTCCACCTCCACTTTCTGCATCTCATTGTCTTTTCCTCTTTTCCATAGGATCGATCCCACCGAAGTGCAACACAGAATCATCTTTCTTGTTTTAGAAGTGTTGTGATTAGGTGGTAGAGCCTACCTTTACATGGATGCCCTAGATAGATCCTTGTTACTTATTGGCATCCATGTTGTCTCTAATGACTTTAGGCTCAATAGTCCTTTCTAGTCTTGTTATGATTATGCGATTGAGCCACATTTTCCTTATGAATCATCACCCTTGGCCTCACCCTCCAGAATCCAAAAAATGAGCATACTTTGTTGTCTTTCAAGCTTGCTTTGAGATCCGAAAGCAACATCCGACGAGACTACATTTATGCTTTTCTATATTGTTTGGATTAACTGAGAAAAGTAACCTCTTGGAGTCTTCTTTAAGCCCTTTTCAGACTCTCTAAACATGAAAATATTGTCGAACGATCTTGTTGTCCTTCACACTCTCCAAACTCAAATTTGAAGGCACGTCTGTCCGACGATAGTTTACCCCTTTTTCGGTCCAGATGCTCAATTTTACGAATAAAGGTATACTCTAGGAGCTTCGGTTAGTTAGAAGAGTATTCTTAGGTATACTTTTACCCCTTTTTCGGGCCCGAGGGACTAAATTTACAAAAAAGGAACCCCTACAGAGTCCATATTTAAGCTCTTTTCAAACTCCCTAAAATTGAAAATATCGTCGAGTGACCTTGTCCCTTCACACTCGTTAAAATGGTCTAGAAGAACATCCCCCACAGAGTCCATAGTTAATCTCTTTTCAGATTCCTTAAAATTGAAAAGATCGTCGAGTGACCTTGTTCCTTCACACTCGTTAAAATGGTCTAGAAGAACATCTACTGGCATGAGTTTACCCCTTTTTTTGACTTGTAGATTATGGAGGGAAAAGGTACACCTCGGGAGATTCGTCTCGCCAGGAGAGTTCTCCTCAGTAAATTTTATACTTTTTTGGGCTAAGGAGACTAAATCTAGAAAAAGGTTGTGAGTCCATAGTTAAGCTCTTTTCAAACTCCTTAAAATTAAAAAGATTGCTGAGTGATCTTGTCTTTGTCACACTCATTAAAATGGTTTTGAATAGACGTCTTTTCGGTGAAATTTTACCCCTTTTTCGAACCAACTAGACTATTTCCGAAAAAGGTACCCTAGTGGAGTCTTCTTTTACATTTTTTCATACTCTATAAACGTGAAAAAACTACCGAGCTTACCTTCTCTGGGCTCGTTAAAATTACATTGAAGGGGATTTCATTGTGTCTTGCTAATCACATCTGCATATCTGCATCTTTGGCCTAATGTCGGATCCATGTTTCTCTCAACTGAACCTTTGAAACATGCCTTATACGCAAGCCTTGTATCACTTTTCCTCTACGATCTGACACCTTAACCCATGGAGGAATTTTCCCGAGTGTATTTTTCCTGCACATGTCTCCTTGCTCTAAGCATTAGTGTGTTCCTTGCGCTTGGAACTAGTATTCTTGTGACACTCGTTCCTCCTTTGTAATGTAGAATTCTTTTATTCTTTTTCAAGATCTTTAAAAAAATTGAAAAAGACAAAAAAATACAAAAAAATAAAAAAGAGGGGACGGGAAATATATATTCTTTTTTAGAAGCACAATGAGTCACCCTTGGAAAAATCACATCGTTCTACTTTTTTGTCAATATTTGGGATCTAATATGACCTTAGGAAGTTGTTCTCGCTACATACGAGTTGTGTCCTCCTCTATTTGGTTACTCTTCCAAACACATGGAGAGTTTGTGTTGCATCCTGCATTGTGAACTTATGTCAATGTCATGCTTCTTGAGTTTGATCATTTGTCATGCTATTTTCCAAGGGAAGTTTCACCCAACCTAAGTTGGCCTTTCTGCAATTTTTCTCTTGACCTCATGCCCGACCATCCCAAAAGTCCAATCAAGTCCTTGTTCAAAATCGATGAAGTTCCCTGCCTGATCACCGAGATCCTCTTGTCTTTTCCCGACGAGTCGTCGAAGACCTCTGGGTAGTGAAGTCGTACACTCACATTACACTCCTACCCGAGTTTTGAATATATTGAAGTTGTTTCTTAAGCTCTGAAGGCCTCACCTCCAACCATCAAGCGTCGTTGGCTTCTTTAAGATGAATATTATGCTTGTATATCTTTGATTTTGAGATGTAGATCCACCGTGTATTTCTCGCGGCTACACTTTATATAGTTATATGACATAGATCTGTAGTGTATTTGATTGAAATCCATGATTTATTTCATCCTGAGCATAGGTATGCCCGCCTCGAAGAGACAATTGTTATTTTTGCATATGGAACCTCCCGAACTCTGGTCCAGGGCTCACTCGTTTCGTACATTGGTGAAGAGTTTGTAATGTATTTCAGACATCAGATGCTCTTCTAACCTCACACATTAGGGAGAATCTGTTATAACCCTAAATTTATCTACATATTCATACCTGACATTTGGCCCTCTTACTTGCATTTTTTTCCAAGCCATCACTGAGTTGCTCTTCTTAAAAAATCATTTTTTGAAGATGTGCATTCCTTGCACCAATATTGACTGCGTACATACACTTGCTGCACCACTACATCCCACATACGTATGCATGCTGCACCACTACAACCCACGTATACTTGCAAAAGTTGCAAAAAATAAAAATTTGCAAGGAATTCGTTGAGATTACAGGCTATTGGGTAGTTTCCCCACTAACCCACCGCCTATAGTCCGTCACCCAACCAAATAACCATCCTTTTTTCATATAAAATGATGTGTTGGGGTCTCATTCCACATATATACATAAGAACAATGAAAATCTTACCATTTTACATCCCCTCCTTGCCCCAAGTATTTGTATCCCTTTTGTGAGAATTTCCTCAGAATTCCCCAATTTTCCTTCCTTCCTCCATCATAAACCCATCATACTTCCCAAGAAGAAGATTGAGAAGAGAATCCATACATAGGTGCACTTGGAGCTTGGTGAAGAGGATCCTGGACTAGGTTCGTGGAGTAGTAACCGGCTTTGGTTGTAAGTGATCATTGTATTATCAATAAAAGAAGTACTTTTCTTGTCCCAAAACATGATGTGTCGAATGTTTGCATTTGATTTATGTTTTATTATAACATCTAACCATTGATTTATATATGAAATGCATGTTTGTAGTTTTTTGTTTATCTATCTTTGAATACAGGCCAGCCTTGGGAGGAGGTTTGCAGTCAGCGAAGCCTTCAAGCGCGAGAGGATCGTCACTGGACGCAGAGTAAAGGTACAATTACCTGATCCTTCTCATTTTGATTTTCTTGCATAAGTCTGGGGTATGTTTGGGGTAGTTAGAAAAGTAGGACACTTTTAAACGGTTATTGATCTACCTACATTGTAAACCCTGGTGTAGCCATAGGGAGGTTTTTCTTGCTAGAACTAATGAACAAAGCACAATAGTATATAATGGAACCTCTTCTCCTCCTAGTGCCTCGATATTTAACATAGCCCGATAGCCATCTAAGGGTAGGTTTTTGACTTCCTCAAACCCTGAATTTTGATAGGGTTTTGGACCTTCTAAAATATTCTTGAAATTGCATATGTGGATAGCCCCATATGCATGAGTAACAGGAGCTAACATGACATCCTCTCATACCATAGTGGTCAACATGGTAAGTCAACTTGTGGGAGGCATACATTTTGCATACAATTTTTTATTAACGTGATTTTTTCACCGTTGGAAAGGTATCGATGCGTAGAATAGAAGGAAAGGGTCCTAGCTATGTTAGGAAAGTTTTAACCCCAAAAACTATCATTTGACGCCTCAAAATGGCTCCAGAAGGTTCCAGACCCAAATTTTCCAAACTGGGACTTGCCACTAAAATAACCCTGCCAGTTGTGTTATCACACAAAATGTCACTTGGGAAAATCTAACCTCAAGTGTCACTATTGCGACACAACTACGAGTAATAAGCATTATCACCTTATCAATTACTCCCCTCATGTTAGTGATGGATGATTCCACCACAAGGGAGGCTTCCCAGGTGAATTGGGGGGATGGAGAGTGTGGGGAAATGGTTTGTAAAGGATCCCTCCTTTGGTCACTATATAAAAGTTCTTAGGGTTTGGAGAATCATTAATTTGGTAGAGGAGAGAGGTAATTTGATCAATAACATGCAAAACCGATGTTAGATCCAAAATCCCAAGACCCAAAATCATGAAATTAAACCTCTAAACACTAGGGAACACAACAAGAAACCTTGTTGTCCCAAAAATTACACCAGAATGTAAATTATATCAGTAATAAAAGATACTAATAGGTGTAATAAATCACCATCAAAATCAACAAATAACTATTTGAAATGAAAACCCTTGACTAGAAGATAAATCTCCAACATTTGAATAACAATATTAATAGTTAAATTGGCATTATAAGTGTTATCAAAAAATTTATGTCATCCCTAGATGGTTGTAGCAAACATTTTCTACAGAAGCAAGTTTTAACCACATAAATTAGAAAACAAATATGCCAAATTGGAGCCCTTAACAAGTAGATTAATTTGCAATATTCAAACACATTTTTTTCCGGCAAAAAAGTAAGTAAACAAGAGTGAGAGAGAGGTTTTTGATGCATCCCTAATGGTTGTAGTTAATTTGTTACTACATAAGCAAGTAAATTTGTAAGAAATTAAAGTGTTTTAGCACTAAAATATATCTTAGATTGAAAGCAATTCATCCACAAATCCAATGATTCCAAGGGAGCAATATTCATGGTTTTCAATGCAATAATTAGTGCCTTATCTATTGAGAAATCGAGTCAAAACAATTGACTAGTAGTTAGAATAAAAGGGAGGGAGACTTAAGCCCTGAAACCAAACTCTTATGAGCCCAAGTTTTCCCCTTTCTCCAAATCATCTAGCTTAGGTAATTAATGGGAAACTAGTTTTCAAACTCTAGGGGGATTGACAATCCTAAACCCTAGTTTTGAAACTGTAGCCAAGAATATTTTCAAGGGGATAGCCAATCCTAACCCTTGAAAATACCCTTGAATTACCTCACTTAAATCATAAAATTAGCTTGAAGGAGGGGATAGACAATCCTAACCCTCCTAGGGTTTCTCCAAGCAAGATAATCAAAGAAAATTGTAGAAATTTACCATCAAACCAAAGGAAACCTGCAAATACAATTCACCAAGAGAAATCCTAGATCACAAGCCAATCCTCCAAAGTGAATTTATTTCACCTCCAAAAATATTTGCAAGAGAAATACTTCCACAAAGCAAATTGCATCACCCCATTTGCACAAGAAAATAAGAGGGCCAATTTTTTTTGAGAGAGAGAATAATGTCTCAATGATGAATTGTCAAAAATGAAGTGAGGCTTTCCTCTACTTATAGAGGAAATCCAATATCACTTTATCCAAATTTACAATTAAATCCACTAATTTAGGTCCAAATTCATTTTTTTACATTGACTTTTTCCACATATGCTAAATAATGACAAAAATGATAAAATAGAGGAAAATAAGTCCCCAAGGTCTTCTCCAAGGCTGGTCGTTGGGTGACCTACCATTTGAAGGATAGGGTGTCAAATTCTTAGGTTCCACATCATCCCACTTGTCCAAAAATGTGTGGGGTGCATGTCCCACAACTCCACAAAGTGCAAGACCCAAGTCAAAACAAGATTTTTAGGCTTGACGACATGCTCTGAAAGTGAAATGTTCTAGCATGGGAGTGTGATGTCATGCAAGTCTCATCATATTAGGCCTCTTTCATGGGCCAATGAAATCATCAAGAGTGCAATACTCATCATAAATTCCCTACAACATGTGGGACACAACATTCATCTTGTGGGATTTCATGCCTCATGGAGATCCAAAGTGCCTTAGTACCTCCATGAATAGCATCACCAAGGAAGATCCTAGAAAGACAAACAAGGGATGCACTCCAAGGGTCCAAAATTCATATGAATCATGCCAAGTAGACCAATCTTAATAAAATATCCACCCAAACAAGTACATCAGATCCCCCCTTTCAAATTAAACACATTCTTAAACATTGTATGCAATTTACCAAATTTAAATATGTGAGGGTTATCAAAAGGTCCTATTGGGTAAGCCAATTCCACAAGTAGAGGGGTGTTTCTTGGGCTAACCCTATCTAGGCCATGTGATGAATGTGAGGTGGATTAGGGAGAAACTTTTGGGCATGGGGTCATTGACATGCAAGGGTCTCATATGGTCTCGTTTCCATGGGTTCCTTTGTAGAGGGTGTGTTGCATCCTTGAGTTACCTTTCATTTGGGGTGCAACCTTTTTCCAATCCCTATAACTTTATTTTCTTTAGATAATTTGCAAGTCCCCTTTACAAGGTTTCTTGATTTTGTGCATAAATGTGTTTTCTTTCTAGTGGGATACTTATAATTCCTTTTCAAATAGGTGAGGTGTTCATTCCCACTCAGTACTTAGGGTGGGCACTTAAAAAGGTAGAGCTCAAGTTTTGGACTATGGATTTTGTGTCCCTTTGTATCCATGCCACTAAATTTTAATCATGGCTAATTTTTTCCTTTAATTTATTTATTGACGCTAGCTACAACAACCTCTGGGCCTTCATCCCCTTATTCCCATAATATAATGAGGTATAATCCCTTTTTGGGCTACATATAACCCCAAAACCCAAAATATGAGGACACGAAGAGGAATGAAGATGGAAAATGACAAAATATGGTCGAGAATAACCCAATGGCCCATCAAGAAGGACCCCCAGTAGCACCCCTTTCCATGGGGGTGGAGAACTTATTAGAAACCCCAATATAACCACCAAGGTGAAAAATGGTAAAAGGCATAACTTCTGAGAAAACATTTTATAATTAGAAAGAAACCTTTGAAAATTATCCAAATGCCCCAAGTATTAAAATGATATTTACCTTGAAACTTGACTAGTTACCTCATGAAGAAAGACTTGTCACCCTTTGTGGATCAAGTCAATGTGGTGGATGTTTCTCTGCTACTGATGATGATGGTGAAGTGTGGTGAAGAAGAGGGGCTATGTGGGTTGTGTTGTCCATCCAACTCTCAACACTCCATGTCTATTACCTGCAGGCCTCAAGACATCATTTCCTTAGTTACCCCTAGGCTAGGGGGGTAACAAGTTGATTCCTCCAATTTTTTCCATTCTGAAAGCATCGAGATAGATGAAAAATAATATAATGATCCAATCTGTATCAACCAAAGGAGAATTGTAAATTTGGTCATATTTTGTAGTGGCCTAACAAGGAAATTGGCAGTATGGAATTTGGAAATTGGAATGCATCATGAACTTGAGATTGATCTATATTCTAGAACTTTTTCACATCTTACATTATGGAATGAAACATTGTTATGATATCCTAAATAACTTTTATCAATGCATGTTTTTGTGTGGCATTTTTTTTTTTGAACCAAAGGCTAATTTGGGTGTCTCATTCTTAATTACTTGATGTTGTTGTTGAAATATTAAAGGAAAGATATCTCACAAATTCCCTTCAATGTCCCTTGGAGGTACTCAATCTTATAATATATGTTTATGAAAGAAACATCCACAAAGTGTTGTTTTCTAATTTATAAAGGGTGGAGTTGTACTCAATCAAATCCTCACAAAACTTGCACATTCAAGAGCTTTTGTAGGAAATTTGAAAATTACAAGTAGTGGAAATCTAATTTGCTTATAACAACATAAAGATATTTCTATATTGGGAGATAAATACTAGAGGTCAGCCATGTTTGCTTGCTTGTGAGATTGTTTTTAAACTTTTCTTGAGGCTTTGAATTTCCATCTTTAACTATGTGATTGGGATATGATTTCAGACTTGCATGTGCTTTCTTGAGAAATGACTTTTGGGTTGTTGTAAATACTGCAATGAAAGGATTATATTCGTGAATACTTACAGTTGTTTGGTTGATTTAAATTTAAGATTGTAGGTGGGATGGTCTTGGATATGGAGACAAACATAAGTCTGTAATCAAGATTGTGTGCAAAAGCCAAACATTATGAGAAGAATCTCATACTTGTGAAAATTGATTTCTGTATGAAACATGTTTGAAACAAAAGATTTATTATTGAAATTATTTGTGATGATATCTCATGGTAACTATATGTATATGATACAAGTGAGATGATGGATTTGTCTAGGAAGGACAAATGATGGTTGTTAAAACTGAAAAGCATGGAAATAATGTCATTGTTTATTGGAACCCCATGATATGCCTTGATCGTCGTTGAGTTGTGCTATGCTAAGTTAGTGAAAGATAGATGGATTCCTTGGATGCAAGACTTTATAAGTCTCTATACTCTTACTATGAAAGGAAACCTTGGTAAATGTTGGATCACCCGAGGAACTATGTAACAGAGAAGGGGATCCCTGAACCTAGACGGTGAGTGACTACAAGGAATAGGATACTTGAATGATTCATATTACATAATAGATAACATCATGAGTGTATCAAGTGTGTCTTAGAAAACAATGAGTTGAGTTCTATACATGGAAGCCATATGGAGAAGATACATATTTATATAGACAAGTATTGTATTGAATTGTATAAATTTTCTTATGTTATGAGTATATATGTGTCAGTTGTGAACTGAAAATTCATATATTGTAATTCTTATCGATGTAATACTCAATGATTAGAAACCGCTATTATATGCATAGTTTACATTGATGACTATTGTAGGCATATGATGGAATGCTAAATACTGGAAATGTACCAAGACAATAAAGAAAATGACATGCATTTACAGTTAAAGAATGAATACATAAACATTGTTGCAATAATAGAACATCGAGGATAGTGTTATTCCAAGGGAGGGATGTAATATCCCGGTTTTACTCTCTTGAATATTTTAAGTATTTTACTTTTGTAGTTAATAAAAAAATGACCAAGGACTCCTGAGATTAAGCGCCTATACGGGATATGATACCACAAGAGGGGAAAGGTGAGGGGGTCTAAGGGGGGTTTGTGCCTAAAATTATCTACCTTATGTTACTTTGAACCCTCACCCATTTCAAATTTTAATTTCAAAGCTAATAAAAGTTAAGAGGAGTGGAGGAAAAAAATCCATCAATCTAAGCGAACATTTCCTAAAATCTAGTAAGTTGTCTCCCCTACATTCTTCGAACAAAAAAAAGAAGTTGATTTTGAATTCTATTTGCATGAGGCATGAAGAGAATTCGAATGGGGAGAAATGGGTTGTTAGAAAAAGGTGTGGAAAAGAGTTTTTAGAGGTGGGACAACATAAAATGAGGGCCAATTCCATACAGAGTAGACTATCCATGAGAAAAATATTCTAGAGGGAGAAAAATGCCAAGAAACCAAGGGAATTTCTGCAT
>SNQJ01S0278663.1:0-11318 GCA_010110895.2 Picea sitchensis | reverse complement strand
AAAAAAAAAAAAAAATGGATATTCATCACAGACTTAATTGGAACTATAACATTGAGAAAATGATAAATAGAGGTTGGAAAGCATATTATAAACTTGAAATTAATCATAAATTAGTGGACCTTTGGCTATGGGATAAGAAAATTATCATATTCGATATGTTTGTCACTCCTGTTATATTGTATGGGTGTGAAGTTTGGGAATTCAATATCTCTCCATAATCCTCGAGAATGATAAAGTAGATCCAGAAGAATTTTATCACTTATAACTCAAAATAAAAGGAAATACACCATATTGTATCCTTATCATAGAAGCCAACCTTTCCCCCATTGAGATCACAACCATAATTAGGTACTTAATGTACAAGAATAAGATAAACAACATGCATGATACACTCCTCCCCAATATTACTTCAGAACCTAGCCAAAATCACCAAAGGCTTAAGAAGGGATGGCTCAATGATATCAAGTCTTGGCTAAAGAATTGGGGAATAAATGAAGAAGTTGTTTGCATAATACCTATCATATTAAAAATATCATTAAAATTAAATTTAAGGAGATTCTTTGGTGCAAAAAAGAATTAGAGGATAAATGAAAATTAATATACTATAAGGAGATGCTTAGCCCTAATATTGAAGATCAAAATTATCTTTTTGTTTAGATTATCCTAAGGAAGAGAATCAATATTGTTAAAATAAGAAGTAATTATCATGAGTTGCATAGTGAAATTGGGCATTGGAAAATTCCCAAAACACCATGGCATGAAATAATCTTTGACCTTTATGACAATCAAAGAGTTGAAGATGAAAAGGATATTCTCCTAGAGTGTGATGTGTATACCTAAATTAAATATCAATTTTAAAATATTTTTCAAAATATAGACCTTGGTGACATTCTAAGTCATCAAAACTACAATAAACTTGAAGTGTGTCTCCTAGTTCTTTTGGATCATCAAAAAATAAAATTCTAATCAAATATATATATATATATATATATATATATAAATGAATGAATATAAAATATTAAAATAGGTTTATTGTAAAAATATATAATCACTATAACAAAAATAAATAATAGGCAAAAAAACGCAAAAATGGAAGAAGAAAAAAAAGCGAAGAGGATTTAGGGTTTGCGAGGAAATGAGGTTGAAGAAGGAATTGATGACTTCCTTTGTTTGGATCGTTTTTCGATTGAATGACTTATCCTTCATGTATCTCTTTGATTTGGACTGAGAATCTCACCATTACAACGAAAATGCAACACTTCTCTCTTGAACAATGTTGTGAATGAAGTTGTTGTTCTTAATAACAACCCATGGTTGGAAACCCAGAGACGTCGAGATGAGATATTTATTTGGGTTAGGCAGCGAGGCCTGCCAATTCATTCCTTCTTTGATACAGTTGTGTGTACTATGCTTAATAAGTTGGGAATATATCAATACTTAGCTCTCAAAACTATAACATTTGAAAAGAATTCTAATGAGTTTGTTCATTAATGAAGGATTTCCAAAGAAATAATCTTTGAGAGGTAGGAAACAAGGGGAAAATTCTTAATTGCAAAAACCATCCATTCCTATGTCTCAGCCATGGCCACTTGTAGATGAGTTCCCCGAGGAGAGAGGATATAGACCAAAAGTGGAAACTATGGAAAATGGAGGCTGATCGGTGATTGGGTTTCGACGATTACAAATGTTTAACACAAAAAACAAAACACCACGTAAATTGCCTGCTGGGACTTCTTCTCAGAATCTGATTTAGCTCCATTGTCCCTTCGACCAGAAAATCGACCTCCTCTTCCATGAGTATAAAAAATTCCTCTGCCTCTGCCTCTGGTAACATGCAGTTGGGATTTGAAAGCATGATCCAGTGATCCTTCTTCATATCTAGATGTCCTAGATTCATGAGAAACAAGAGAACCAATTAACTCATCAATTTGTGTTTGACTTAAATCCTTAAATTCCTCTATGGGAACAACAATAGGCTCAAACTTCTTGGGTAAAATTCTCAGCACTTTCTCAATAACTGTCTTATTCTCAACATCACCTCCATACTTCCTAAGATGGTTCACAACACTCATCACTTGAGTCATGAAAGTATCAACACTTTCATTGTCCTTCATCTTCAGATTTTCGAAGTCCCTTCTCAAGTTCTACAACTTGATTGTCTTCACCTTGGACACACCTTCATAACAGGTTTCAAGAATGTCCCAAGCCATCTTCGAAGATGCAACACTAGAAATCTTCGTAAAAATGGATTCATTTAATCCTTGCTGGATTAATCCAAGAGCCTTGTTATCATTTTTCCTGTTTTCTTTCAGCAAGACAAGAACAACATTAGAGAGAGCCAATTATGTTGCTACATCAGCTGGCTCAGCATAACCATCAATAACATAGGTCCATAAATCCTGAGAATGAAAAATCGTCCTCATTCGAATATACCAAGAGCCATACGACTTCTCTCTCAAGAAAGGAACCTAAACATGAGAAGAACTACTACCAGACGTAGCCATTTATATAAAATTTGAAAGGAATTAAATAAACCTTCACGCGGGAAAATAAGAGAATAAAATTTGGCTCCAACAGGAATAATCTGCAATGAACTAAGGAATAACAGAATATATTACAGTCTCTGATACCAAATGTGGAAAATGGAGGCTGATCGGGGATCGGGTTTCGGCGATTACAAACGCAAAACACAAAAAACAAAACACCACGTGAATTGTCGAATCACGAAATGTGAATAAATTGTGGGCCCAACATTTCGGGGTTTACAAGTTACACCCAATGCAAAAGGAAAATGAAACAACTAATCCCGAATTGTGAAAGGCGAATAAGCTTTGGGCCCACCAATTTGGGTTCGAGGTTTTGAGACTAAAGAACTCCACACACTTTTAACAAGTAAACTCTGAATGTGAAATAACAACCTTTTATTCAATGTGTTTTTAAAATCACAGGCTCCAACAAATAAACTCATAATAAATGTGGGACCGGGTTCGCAATCGGTAAAACCAAATAGTTACTGCATTTAGCCAAATTAAAATCAATATAACTAATCCAATCAAGAAATCGAACAAGTTTACAAACTTAATAAAAAACAGGGTAAAAACGGAGAGAACACCTCCAAATACAAAATGGCAAATTATCTTCAATGTCCTTTCAAGATTCTTGTTTGTCTATGCGTCACAGAATTACAATTCAACTGTGATATTTAAACACTAACAAATTGCCCCTTCGATCTTCTAAAAGGTTTAATCAAGGCGATGATGGTGTCTGGTTGCCTTGAAAGGTTAAGGCGACCACCGATTAAGTAATATGGGAGATGATAGCAATCAGTGGTTAATCCTCAAGTTTTGAAGAGTCAAGACAACCACCAATGCACCGTTTACACAAGCGGTGAGAAATGATTACATCCTGATAGAAACAATATGGTGCTAGAAATGAGGAAGCTAAGTATATGGAAATGAGGGTTCCACGTAAGTAGGAATTTAAGTATATGGAAATGGATTAAGTAGAGAATGTCTTTGAAGTGGATCAAGCTGTTGGAAAATCCAGGTTGAGGTGGATAGGGGAGTGCTTGTAGTGGAAAAGGATCATTTATAAGGGTGGAGTAGGGTTGTTGGATCTATTATGGAGCACTTTAGAAGAAATGCAGTGTGGTTCATTGGAGATTCTAGAGCCTTGATCCAATGATAAGGCATATGTTATAGATATAATTCAGGATTGGTTTTGGAAGGTATCCCTGCTGCTGATCATGATTCCAAAATTGATACATCACATTTTTCCATAGCAGTGGCAGTAGTTTCCAAGGAGATGTGGAAACAGTCTCTTCGATGCTGGTAAAGTCTGGTAAGGTCTATGTGGTGCCATTTGTAGTGGACTCTCTGAAGGTTGATTTACTGGGTGACCGTTTGCAAATGATCATAGAAGATCCGATGGCGACTTTTAATCTCATGTTTAGTGAGATGGTTTTTGAAAAAAAATAGGGCACCAGCTTGTGTTGTGAACGTTGTAAACAAATAAACAAGAATGAGATGGTTTTTAAAAAAAAGAGGGCAGTTGCTTGCGTTGTAAAGAAATAAACAAGAATGAGACGATTTAAAAAAAAAAAAGAGCAGCAACTTGTGTTGAAAATTTTGTAAACAAATAAACAAGAATGACATACAATTGATATTATCAACCCTGAAGTTATTTCATCTATTGGTTCACCAAGTAGTTGTATATATGTAAACTTTCTTCCCAGGAAATGTGTCCAAAAAACACTTGAGAAAAATTTAGACAACTTAACACTGTTATAGATGATGTATCTATAACAAGGTCTATAAGTCAAATATCTTGGCAGTGTCTTTTACCTACTTCATTTATTGTGAAAATATTTACATTTCAACACTCCCCTTTAATTACCACTGCTACAACACCTAGAATTTGTCTATGAAACTTTAAGACATCTCTTGTCAATGGCTTTGTGAATGTATCAGTCAACTGGTCTTTTGATTTACAAAATTCCAAATAAATTTCATCATTGTTTACAAACTCTCTAATGAAGTGATATCTAGTATCAATATGCTTGTTTTTGGTGAAACATGTGATTTTTGGATAGAGTTGTGGCTCTATTATTGTCATAATAGACTGGAGTTGGTCCTTCATGTCCTTGTTGAATTTCATCCAATGCTCTTCATAACCAAACTGGTTGTAGACTAAAGTTGGTCCTTCCTGTCCTTGTTGAATTTCATCCAATAATCTTCTTAACCAAACTAGTTGTCATTGTTGTTGCTATTTTTTTATGATGATATCATCACGATGGGATTCTTTTTCGATGTCCATGAAATTGCACCTAGTCATGAGATCATCACAATGGGATTTTTTTTGGATGTCCATGAAATTGCACCTGAACCAAGATTAAAGACATACCTTGAGGTACGCTTTCTATCATGTAGGATACCTACAATAAATTGACAGTATCGTCAATCAAACAATTATTTTCAATGCTTGCGTATAAAATACAATATCTTGTTTTTCCTACAATGCATCTCAAAATATTTTTTCCAACTTTTTAATACATTTCTTTAGATGTCTCCATAAACCTATAAATCAAGATAACTACAATCATAATGCCTCTTCTAGATAGTGATGTACATGATACTACCAACTAATCTCTTGAACAATAGAGGATGTACATTTGAATTTTTATCTTCTTTGTTGATTTTTTTTACTATTGCTACTCGTGTGGGTGTTTCCATGAAATTCATCACTCTAAATATTTTCATCACATCCAATGCAAATGTTGGTTGACAAATAAAGATTCCATAATTTAACCGATTTACCTCTATGCCACTTCATCAATCCAAAATATGTCATCACAAATTATTGTTTCATTGATGTTTTAAAATCATCTACTGACAAGTTTCCAGTGAAAATCATGTCATAAACATAGAAGCCAACAACTAGAATCTCCCATTGTTGATTTACCTTTGTATATAGAGTAGGTTCAGTGTTTCTTCTGCTAAATCCATGGATAATCAAATAAGAGTCTGTCATGTTGTACCAAGCTCCTTGAGCTTGCTTGAGTCCATATAGATCCTTATTCAACGTGTATACCATGTCTCCTATCCTTTTATCTCATACAATGGTGTCTTCTACACATAAACTTCTTATAGAATTTCATTTAAGAATTCACACTTTACATCCATTTGACAAAATTTCAATATGTTTTGGGCTACTATGGATAAAACAGTTCTAATTGTATCTATTCTTGCAAGTGGTGCAAAGGTCTCACAATAATCAACTCCATCCTGTTGTGAAAAACCCTTTTCTACCAATCTAGCCTTGTACTTTTGAATTTCACCATTTTCATTAACTTTGGTTTTATAAACCCATTTCACACCAATAGAATCTTTTTCTTTCGGAAAATATACTAGATCTCATCTATCATTCCTTTCTATGGATTCTATTTCTTCATCCATGGCTTCTACACATTTCTCTTCTTTGGAAACTTCTTCAAAACACATTGGTTAATATGTACAAAATGCAAAATTGGAATGCACATCTAGATATTTATAAAATTCTCTCAAACATAGTAACCTTTGATACATCCCACTCTACTGATCACATGCTATCGACTTATTCTTTGAGGACACTTGCGTGTAAGTGATTCGGTTATAGTGCATTGTTATTTGTTTCGATTATGTATTTCATATGATGATATTGATGGGTTGTGATTTATTGTCATTTGATACATATGTGTTGACAAATTCTATTAACGAGTTTTCATGAGTGTGCAGGACACGTGCTAGATTGTGGATGTCGATGGAATCGATGAACCTTCTTGGGCTTTGGATTGAGTCAGAGAGTGGATTGTGTGTCGTTTGAGTATTTCATTTTATGCATATGTTTCATATGATTGATTTAGTATGGTTATGTATATAGATCAGTGACAATGTTTTTTCAATGGATGCAGGTTGATGATGCTTTCTAGTTTGACTCACATAAGGAGTAAAGGGGCCATGCATAGAAACTAGATATTGAGGGAGAGGTGTGACAACATCCCTGTTACAACCTACTAGCACTCTCGTCATGGATCGAATTGTAGGTTAACGAATACCTATTTCGAGAGGTTCATGATGACGTGAGGGAAGATTGAGACAGTTGTTCACGAATATTTTAAGGGGTGTGCAATAAGGCAGAGTCCTTATTCCTTAGAAGCCCTTAGTCTCTCACAAGGTCTCCTGAATGGAGTGTTTACTTCAAGGGTTGGACAACTACCAAAACTAGTTGGAGGCAAGTGGTACCTTTGGAGCATGGAGGTGCGTCTTGAAGGGCACATCGCGTAAATAAAACTTGAGTCAATGAATCTAGGTGGCCTAGAAAACCTTGAAAGAATAATTATAAACCTTAAAAATATTTAGACCTTGTCATATATGAATAATTAATAATTAATTTATTAATTATAAATCTCAATTAATTATAAATCTCAATTAAATTATTGTTTCATTGGTGTTTTAAAATCATATGAAAATCATGTCATAAACATACAAGCCAACAACTAGAATCTCCCATTGTCGATTTACCTTTGTATATAGAGTAGGTTCAGTATTTCTTCTACTAAATCCATGGATAATCAAATAAGAGTCTGTCATGTTGTACCAAGCTCCTTGAGCTTTCTTGAGTCCATATAGATCCTTATTCAACTTGTATACCTTGTCTCCTATCCTTTTATCTCATACAATGGTGTCTTCTACACATAAACTTCTTCTTATAGAATTTCATTTAAGAATTCACACTTTACATCCATTTGAAAAAATTTCCATATGTTTTGGGCTACTATGGATAAAACAATTCGAATTGTATCTAGCCTTGAAAGTGGTGCAAAGGTCTCAAAATAATCAACTCCATCCTGTTGTGAAAAACCTTTTTCTACCAATCTAGCCTTGTACTTTTCAATTTCACCATTTTCATTAACTTTGGTTTTATAAACCCATTTCACACCAATACAATCTTTGTCTTTTGGAAAATATACTAGATCTCACCTATCATTCCTTTCTTTGGATACTATTTCTTCATCCATGGCTTGTACCCATTTCTCTTCTTTGGAAACTTCTTCAAAACACATTGGTTAATATGTAAACAATGCAAAATTGGAATGCACATCTAGATATTTATAAAGTTCTCTCAAACATAGTAGCCTTTGTAACATCCCACTCTACTGATCACGTATTATCGACTTATTCTTTGAGGACACTTGCATGTAAGTGATCCGGTTATAGTGCATTATTATTTGTTTCAATTATGTATTTCATATGATGATATTGATGGGTTGTGATTTATTGTCATTTGATACATATGTGTTGATAGATGTTATTGACGAGTTTTCATGAGTGTGCAGGACACGTGCTAGATTGTGGATGTCGATGGCATGGATGGACCTCCTTGGGCTCTGGATTGAGTCAGAGAGTGGATTGTGTTTCGTTTGAGTATTTCATTTTACGCATATGTTTCATATGATTGATTTAGTATGGTTATGTATATAGATCAGTGACAGTGCTTTTTCAATGGATGCAGGTTGACGATGCTTTCCAGTCTGACTCACATAAGGAGTAAAGGGGCCATGCATAGAAACCAGATATTGAGGGAGAGGTGTGGCAGCATCCCTGTTACAACCTACTAGCACTCCCATCATGGATCAAATTGTAGGTTAACGATTACCTATTTCGAGAGGTTCACGATGACGTGAGGGAAGACTGAGACAGTAGCTCATGAAGATTTTAAGGGGTGTGCAATAAGGCAGAGTTCTTATTCCTTAGAAGCCCTTAGTCTCTCACAAGGTCTCTCGAATGGAGTGTTGACTCCAAGGGTTGGACAACTACCAAAACCAGTTGGAGGCAAGTGGTACCTTTGGAGCATGGAGGTGCGTCTTGAAGGGCACATCGCGTAAATAAAACTTGAGTCAATAAATCTAGGTGGCCTAGAAAAACTTGAAAGAATAATTATAAACCTTAAAAATATTTAGACCTTGTCATATATGAATAATTAATAATTAATTTATTAATTATAAATCTCAATTAAATTCTAAGCCTATTCAAAAAAATTAAGCCTAAGTCTAAGATTTTGTAAGGAGGATAAACTAAATTAAAAAAAAAAAGGAATGAGGTATATCAATTTAAGAATTAATAAAAATGAAATAAATCTAAAGATTTGATTTAATACACATGTGTGCAATAAAATACTAAAATGAAACTTTAAAATAAGAAAGGAATAAAGCATGAGAGAATAGGTGTACACATAGAATGGTATCTAGAGTCTAGCTACCACTTGTCTAACTAGAAGAAAACTCATATTGTAACTCTAACTTATATTTAGTAAGGAGTTAAGTCATTAAATAAGAATATGGGGAATAAAGTGACAACTAGGAGCTATTTAAATAGAGCATTTGGGAAAATGAGAGAAATTGACTTTTAATTAAAATAAAATATGTAATTAATGGTGCAACTTGGAGAGAGGATGACAAGTGTAAGGGCCAATAATCCTTATTTATTGAATTAAAAAGCAAATTGATTGTGCATGTGGGCATGTGTCAATAAGGAAATTTCTATAAAGCAAATGGTCTACATGGGAAATGGATCACACTGGTTATGAGTAAAGTTATGCTAATAAAATCATTTTCGCTGGTTTTACTTGTGAGACTTGGGATACTAAGATTGAGAGAGAGTGGTGGCTTTACCTTGTGAGGCAATATTGAAGCTAGAGTATTTTTGGTTTGTGTGCATAGCTCATTTTCGGCTCGGGGTGATAAGGGGAAGAAGAGTACCCCTAACGACAGTTAGAAAGCAGGAGCTCGGAAGGAATGCCAGTTACCGAAGATCATCTCCAAGTCCATCTTCGTTGTCGGTTACCGTATTTTATTGAAATTTGTAAGTGCATTTGGATTTAAATTTGTATAATCGAGTTTTTATATTTTGTTTAAAAAGTGTGAAATTATAAGATCAAAGAGACAAGCTCCTTGATTTTTTTATAAATTGTAAAAGGGGGTTTCTGATATTCACTGCCATTGCAATTTTCTCAACTAAGTAATCAAATTTCTTGATTAAGTTGTTTTCTATTCTCCCAACCCATATTTGAATTCTAAATGCTTGTCGTTACCCATAGAACGCGTATAAATAAAAGATGGTTGTTAGTTTGGTAGGTGTATATACAGGATACGATTCTTTAAATCGCTTCCTTGGTTGCATGTCGAATTTTTAATATCGTCAAGATGACTAGCCAACAATGAAGCTGTAGTTGCATATGTTCACTGTGTAAATAATTGTATGTTTTTTGGAAATTGAATTCGTGGTGACCCTAAAACTAGAATTAAACTTCCCTATGATTTTGGCCACAACATACAACCCAAATTTATTCTCTGGTGTAGTTTCTGCCAGTCAAATTTCGATGGAGACTTGAACTGAATTTCCATTGATTTTCGCCACAGATTTTTATGGCCCTTCTGGAAAACCTAGATTAAGAACTCTGCTTTATATGCCTCAGATTTTTATGTTTACAACCCGAATTCGTTCAATCGCCATTGTTAGTTGGTCCCTCGATAAGATGCTCGAACGAGTTTTTACCTACCACTATATATCTTCAAGCCAAAGTTCCTTTTGGTCGCTGCCCTTGTTGGGCCTGCAGACTTGAAATTTTTTGACGTGTTGGTTACAATGTAAGCATTGGGATGGATCCTTTCTGTCGTTGAGAAGAATTTTGGTTTTATTGGAACTGGGCAAGGGCTCTTGAAGAAACCAAAAATAATTTATGTTGATTGAACTGGGGGGCGTCGCGCTAGGGAAGCAATACGCTTGGATCGATTGCACACTTCGCGCATGCCCTCTTCCACGATGTATGTGCTCGAGTTTGGCATTTGGCCTTCAAATTCCTCCCGAACTTTGGCTTTTTCGACTAGAAATCCACCCTTCCGTGTGACTGTAGCCGGATTTTTCTTTTATCCCGGAAATAGTTGATGTGTGCGCTGCTCCTTTTACTTATGATCGTTATTGTTTTCGTTGAGATCGTAGTAGCTCATGAATCTACCTCCCAGATTTGAATTTATGCGTGAATTAAATTGATTCACTCCTAGTGCGCGGTACGCAAGCTGTGGGTTCTTCCCTCCAAGGCGTATGGGCCTTCTCTTCTTTCTATGTGCGTGGGCGTCGCTGCAACAGTCCCCGCCACCTTTTTCTGGTTTAATCAAGTTACTTGTCCACTCTAGAACTGAATTGATTTTTAAACCTCATTGTATTTAAGATATTTCTGAATTGATTGGTTTAATTCAGAAATATAGTCAATCTTCTTGGGTTTCTTAGGAAAGTCATAAAAGAGAATGTCATTGAATGATCATATGGAAGCAAAAGGGTTTTAATTCCTTAAAAATATATGGTGTAGGATTTCCTTAGGAAAACTTATAACTGATAGTTACATATTGCAATGTAATGGGTTTTTAATATTTGATGGAATTGATTATGTATAGTATATCATTATTTAAAATAATTTAATAGGAATAATCCATTTATTGTATTTCTTTTATTTTAAGTTATGCATAAAGTTAGATCGGGACATAATAATTGTTGTTGAGGTGTACAAATATTTATACTTCACTTAGTGAGATTTTTGGTCACACTAACTTAGTAGAATTGAAGGGAACTTTTAAAAGGTGTGACTAAGGTTAGTAATTTAGAATTAATCTTGCTTGAATTAAAATGAGGGAGAAAGATCTATGAATTACTAGATTTCCATGTTAATGGATTTAGTTGCATACTAAGGTAACGTGTATTTGTTCTTGGTGTAAGGGTTGAAGTTGA
>SNQJ01S0278661.1:0-11318 GCA_010110895.2 Picea sitchensis | reverse complement strand
AATTGTGGAAAATTGAGAAGGCTCTTAATAAAATATGAATTATTGGTTTAAAATGAAGACTTCAACACTAAATTTCAGATCATTAGGGGAAGGGATTTTTTGAAAATATAATAGAAAATGAACATTCAAATTATAGTTTGAATGATGAATACATTTCTATCCACACTCATATCATATTTTTTTAATTGAATAATAATCAAACATATACTATATGCAATTTTGTATGTGTAAATTTCTTAGTTTTTAAAATTTTATGGTTAAGATGGATCTTTGCTCACTTGTTTTATTTTTAATTGTTGTAGTTTATTTTTTTTTATGTATTTTTTAATCAAATATTTATTTTTTTCACATTTATATTGTCAACTTTAACATTTTTTTTGTTTATTTTAATATGTTTAAGTTAAGTTAGACATGTCATCCATGCTAAGGTTTACAACAAACTTAGAGTTTTTTAATGCAATTATGTTCTTGAAACATTAAATAATTATTATATAAACAAATTCCATATATTTCTATTTTTTTTATGCAATTATGTTATTGAACCATTAAATAATTATTATATAAAAAAATTCCATATATGTCTAGTTTATGTGAAGGTTTGTCACAATGTCATACCATTGAAAGAAACCAATCAAATTTTCATAGTATAAACATGTCATAAGAACAAATAATGTGAATATTATTAGCATGAAACACAAACACATTGCATTTGGATGGGTTCAACATAAACAACGTGACTATTCTTTTTAAATACAAATCACCTTATATTTAGATAGACTAAATGGAAATTACACTTCTCATGCACATGCACTCACAACATATTGTAGATTCCACTATACCATTCATAAAAAACCATATACAAGAAGCATGAAAAAACACATCTACTTATGATGTAATGGAAAGGTATGAAGGAATAATAAGCTCAGTAATATAAAAGAATCATGAAAAAACACATCTACTTATGATGTAATGGTAAAGTATGAAGGAATAATAAGCTCGTTGAGAAGCTCAGTAAAATAATAGTCGATCCTTCATTTTTTTCCCTTTCTTATTTTGATGAACTATCCCCATCGTGAAGTTTCTATATGAACTTAATGCAGATAAGAATTTGGATATCCAATATTTAGATGGCATTTGAACTCCTTATCAACATTACAGTTGTCAAATTCATGAAGTCATTTCATTATTTTTAATGGAGCATCATTTGCAATTACGATACTCGATGGGGAAATTTTGATATCAATATCTTCTTCTATGTCCGTTGAAGAAGAAATATATTCCTCAACTTTCACTAATTTTACTTCTTGACAAATGTGACACTAGAACACGATATGTTTTTAATCCAATTCTTGAGTCCATCTCAAAAATTTTATTTGAGGTACTTTTGTATCCAATAATCCCTTGCTAATGTCAATCTTGACACATATACATACATATCTCAAAAGAAAAAACTTAATCTAACTTATTTATGTTTTTAAATATCTACCCATTACATTTATATTTACAAGAAGGGTTACATTCTAGTAAGGTGATAATGCCACCATATGCTTGTGCTTCTTTTGTCACACCATATCTATAATGATAAATAAACTAGACATGTGTAATTCTTACATAATATATGGAAAGTAAGAAATACTTATGTTTGTATGTGATAAAGAAAAACATTCATAAACCTTTTTGAGTTTAATTATTGATTAAAACTAGAAGCCATTATAGTACAATAAAAATATATATATATAAATAAGTTTTCATGTTTTTAATTATTATTAATTTAACTACTTCTACTTATCTTTAGGAGCAAACATAATTTCTTTTACATTAGATGATGCGGGTAAATGGACAAACTAATGCATAAATCCTTTTGGATGATAGTAATCTCAAGGACTTGGATTGATGCAATCAAATGATTTAATTTAATAATACATTATTTTAACTTTACACTTTCTTTTAATTAAGTGAGAAATATCAAAATTTGTGTCACTAATTAATATCAAATTTATTATCAAATCAAATCATTTTAAGACAATTTTGTTTTTATTTACAATGTATTTAATATCGTTTCTAGGGATGTATAATTTTAGTTTATATATCCTACATATTACAATGCTTAAGCCATTAATATTAAAAGATAATTTTTTAATCATCAAACCATATATATATAACCCAAACATCTAATTAACGATATTAACCATTTATATAAAACCCAAACATCTACTTAGCCATGTTAATGATGTGTTGTAAAATTACCAATACATTATAATATAAATATTTTTAAAAATGTTATTGGTGTGTTGTAAAATTATCAATGTTATAATATAATTATTATTATTAAATTAATCACTTTATCCCAATAAACCTGCAATGAACCACAAATACATAGTGCAATATTAAAATGATCAATATCCACAATATAAATATTTTTATTAAATTAATCACTTTATCCCAATGAACCTGCAATGAACAACAAATACATAATGAACTGCATATACTTACCAACCATTCACTATATTAAAAGTATTAACCTTAATAATGAAAAATGAGCAACAACACCCACTCAACCAAACAACTCCCACGATGTTACACAATTGCTTACATAAGCAAACAAAAGGCGTTGATTCTAAATTAGAGTTCCAATGTATATAAAGTGAAGTAGAATATCTCAGATGGAAATAATTATCTGTCATGCACTAAGAAAATAATTTCTTAGTGTAGATTGAATCACGATACACAATATCTCACATACATGCCATCTTTTATGCCCATTGTTGCATTGTACAGCCATAAGGTATCTCTCCATGTCCAGATCATGGGTCTCCATCGCTATCATCAGGTTCTCCATTGTTGAGACCCATGCATTGTTTTTCCATAGCAGATGTGGTGTAATCAATTACACATAAGATTGACGACAGCTTACAAGAGATTGAAGAGATTCAACAAAGTGGATTCATTGAAATTTGAAATTTGTTCAAATTTAGATTGAACGTCTTAATTTGAACCGATTTTAGAATGAGCCAGCTACATTTTGAGAGAAATACTACTAAATCTTGATGATAAATTGTGAAACAAGAGAAATGAGAGAGAAAGAATAGTATATTCAAATGTATGAAGAAGTCTGAGAGCGAGCTGAAGAGATGGTTACAATGTAAAGATGGTTGAGCTATATATGCTCCAACAAGACAAAATTAAAAAGTACAACTGTCCGGTCTGATTTGTGTCTGATCCTCTTGAGGTACAATATATTTAACACTCCCTTAGACTCAACAGTTACAATCGGCAACACTGACTATGCCTAAGTGCTTTGTCTGCAGGAGATCAAAGCCCGACTTTCCTAGTGGCTTAGTGAAAATATCCCGACAAGGCTGATCTCTAGAACCACAAATTGAAGTGCAATGTCACCATTATTGACAACTGTCGTATGAAACCAGTGTCAATGTGTTTACTTTCTTGTGGAACACATGGTTCTTGGATAATGCAATTGCTGATCATTGTCATAGGAAGATGGGAGTTGGATCCTTTTCTGTTTGGGACATGTCTTTCAATAATCTTAGGGCCAGCCTGGCTTGACAAGAGGCAGTGCTTGACTACATGCTACAACCTCTCTAAGAATATATGGATACAATCATTTGCTCTTGATGCCCATGAAATCTTGTGTTAAATTGCCCAGTTGAGAAATATATCCTGATGTGCTTTTTTTGTCATCTAGACTACCTGCAAAATCTCTTTTTGTGTAACCAGAAAGTTGATTATAATTAGATGTAGTGTACCATAAACTAAAATGTAGTGCTCACCTTATACATATCTCAAAATTCGTTTGCCATTTTCGGTGTGAATCCTTGAATTCCATGAATCTGGAAGTATTCTTCCCATACATGATGTAGAGGAGCCCCTGGAGTTTTTGTAAGATACAACAGACTGCTAACTAAGCTTTTGTATAAAGTACAGAATCCACTCTGGGACCTTCATCATTCTTGCTCAACTTTGTGCCTAAAAAGGTATGGGTGTTTCGGCTGGATTGCATCCTTCCATGAGAAACCTTTTGAGAATGTCTTGTTTCATACTTTTGTTGTGGACAAAATACTAACTTTAATTTGATTAGTAAAGACCTCAATGCCTAAAAAATATTTCATGATGCCAAGATGTGTCATCTCAAATTAGAGTTGCATGGCATGCTTGAAATCTAATAGCTCTAGATTTCCTGTGTAAAATCATGTCATCAACATATAAACATACAATTAGTATTTTACCATGTTGATTTGTTTTGGTATAAAGTGTTGGTTCATTTTGACTTACATTGAAACCACTTTTGATCAGATAGGTGTCAGTTCTGTTGTACCAAGATCTTGGGGCTTGCTTTAAACCATATAGGGCTTTCTTCAACCCATACACTTTGGCCGGGTGCTCTTGGACTTCAAATCCGGGAGGTTGATTGACATAAACTTCTTCTTCACCAACCATTTAGGAATGCTGACTCGACATCCATTTGGTATACTTGCCATTTGTGTTGTCTTTGTTATGGCCAATAGAGTTCTTCACAGTGTCTAATCTTGCTATTGGAGCAAAGTTTCACCATAATCAATACACAGTTGTTGTGTGAGAATCCTTGGGCAACAAGTCTTGCCTTGTGCTTTTCAATCTGCCCTTTTCATTTAGTTTGGTTTGCCCTCGACACCAATACTCTCTTTGTGTCTTGGCAAATCAACAAGATCCATGTCTTGTTCTTCTCCAATGGAGTCAATTTCTTGGTTCATTGCTTGAACCCAATGTGGCTCCTTTAACATCGCTTAAAGGATGTGGAGTTGACTGACATTAAAGCAAAAAATTATCTTTGTTAGAAGTCCTTGGCCTTTGGATTTCGCTCAAACGAGTTCTCGATTACGTGGTTGATTCTCTACTACAAGATGAGCTATCCTGTGAATTATCAGGTGGTCCTTGGACTTGCATTCTTGGAGAAGGGTTGAGATGCTGGGCTGATTACGAATTTTACGTGTTTTTGAACTTGGCGGCGGGATTTGACTATCCACTTCTTTGGTTTTCACGGGAAACATCCAGTGGTTTTAAAATTGTACATCTCTGTGAGAATTAATTTCTTGGTGATGGATTGTAAAGCCTGTAACCTTTAGAGGTTTCACTGTAGCCGATTGAAAATGCATTTTTCACTTACGTCATCAAGCTTCTTCCTTAATTGGAAGTGCGTGTGCATATGATATGCATCCAAGTGTCCTTAGATGAGCTACATTGGGCTTTTGTCCACTCCAAGCTTCTTGGGGAACTTTCATCTATAGGCTAGTGGTTGGTGATCTGTTTAAAATAAAGCCCGAGGCATGCCTCTTTGCTTCAGCCCAAAAATTGTTTGACAGACATTTTTCTCTGCGAAGTGTTCTTGCCATATTCATGATGGTGCGATTTTTTCTTTCAGTACTCCATTACAACTGTGGAGTATACCTTGTTGTTGCTGCATGATGATGCCTTGAGATGCAGGTTGTATTCTCCTCCTCCATCGACATGACTAGCAGGATATTTACCACTCGTTTTGACACGCTTTGAATTCTTTGAATTTTGTAAAATGTTTGAGACTTGTCTAGAAAATATCAAATTTTCTATTTGAAATCTGTCAATGAAGTATGTTAGAAAGTAAAAACTACAACCTATTGACTCTGTTTGCATTGGTCCATAGATTGAGTGATGAAGTTCAAGATGTTGTTTGGCTTGATTGGAAGGCGTGGAAGCTGGCTCTCTTGTGTTTTTCAATTATGCAAGACTCACATGGGGGGATTCTCTCTTTAAAAATAGGTAGACCAGCTGACCATGGAGTTTTAAGTAGACTTAGACTTCTGAAATGGTAGATGTCCAATCTAGTATGCCAAACCATTGTTTCATTCATGGTTGATACATTCTGTGCATAGGGGTTATTTCAGTTTGGAGTTAGGGTGAGTAAACATCTATTTGGAGTCAGCCCATAGATTTTGGAAATCAATTTTTGAGGTGGGTTTCTATCATAGATTTTACAAGGTGCTCCGCAAAAGGTACCTTATAGCCTTTTTCAATGAGAGCGTCTCACTTAACAAGTTATGTTTAAGTCTGGAACATGATAGACATAAGATATGTCTTTCTTTACATTCTGCACAGTAAGAATAAGAACAGTTCCTCTTCCTTGAACTTTGACTAAATGATCATTACAAGAGTAATATCAGAGGAGGAATTGAAGAATCAATGCTTGAAATGGAAGTCTTTGTTACATCATGTGATTCTGCTGACCTTGTCCGGCCAACCGAGATCTTTAGGTTGGTGTTAGGTTGTGTGGCATAGGGAGAACATACTGTTGAGTTGTCTCTAGGTGTGATTTGTCACATATGCCACTTTGAGAGCTGATGCTACTTCTTCCTACATTCCAGTTAAGCCAATGCCCATACTTTTACAATAAAAACATTGAATGTTGGATTTGTCATTGACCTTCTCCCTCTGCCTCTATGAGGTTGGAAGTCCCAATGGTGATTTATTGATTCTGTGACTTTGGAAGTTAAGGTGGGATATTGTTGTCTATTTCCTCCACTAATTATAGGGGATTTACCTGGTTGTTCCCTCTTCCTCTACTTCTTCCTCTGCCTTTCCCTCTTGAATGAGAATTGAGATTGGAAGGCATTTGAGATTGACTCATCGTGAGATGTAGTATTGTCTCATGTGTCACCAAAGAACCAAATTAGTTCATCTGTTAGGAAGCTTGACAAATCCTTGGATTCCGGGATGGCTGTTACAACCATTTAAGTTTCACGGGTGGGCATAGAATTTTCCTGAACAATTGGTTGTCGGTGTCGTTTCACCAATAGAATTAGAGGATCCGTTCACGATCCCATGACTTTGTTCATCAGGCGATCTCTGAGTTTGGACTCACCCATCATCACGAGTCTCGGTGTGTCCACAAGGGCTGTAGTTTAACAGTTTTTACCATGTCGTTTCCTTGGTAAGACGTTTTGGGATGTCCCAGGCCTGTTTGGAAATACCGGTACACGTGATTTTGAGAATATGAATCATCCGGGAGTTACGTATCCAATTTTGCTTTGTTTTCCCTTGGTCCTCGAGTTGCTGAGCAATTCTGCGCATTTGTCATGGCGGTGAGGGAGGCTGGATCTGGTTCCACATATCCAAGATCCTTTGGATCTTAGCACTCTTATTATGCGGGGAGCGACCTCATTTGAAGGGCCAAAAATTGCGTAATTCTTTCCCAAAGGAAATCGGACCACGAGTGGTAGAGATTGGCAGTGAAGCGCCATTTAAAAAAAATCCTCAAAGAATAGAGGGAAAAATTTGCATTTACCTCCAATCACAGAGATCGTCGATTAAATTGATGGCCGATGGGGGATTATCGGGCTTTAGATGGCCTTTGATCTCCTTGCAATGTGACCACTATGGTTCTACAGGCTTTTCCCGTTCTTTTGTCTTTCAAAATGACGAAACGCGAAAAAATGGCCTTTGGACTTTTCAGCGGTCCAGATCTCGAGGATCGGACAATACGATCTTATCGAGTTTGTGAATTAAGGATTTAGCGATTGATATAATTTTGTCCCTTTGATTTCAGAACTTTCAGATTCTGGAGTATTTGTCCTGCTCGGGGCTTTCTCGATGGCTCGATATGGAGTAGCGTCCTCTCAGATGAATGATTGGCGAGGGATCTCTTCTCGCAATTTTGCAATATGTTATGTCCCGGACCTCTTGTAAACAAGATCCACGAAATGCCGAATCCCAAAAAACCGATGAACTCGCTTACCGGGACTTTTCCCGAAAGCCTAGATCTACGCCACAGCGTCTTGGCGGATGGGCTAGATTTGCATTGGATTTCCTTTGAGAGAAACCCGATCACATGTTCGAGGTTTCGCAATTTCGAATCGATGTGTTGATGGCTTTCCTCGCCGGGACTTTTAATTAATAGATTGCGCCAGCGTTGAGGTTAGATGGACGGTTATGATGCGTCCTTGGGATATCGCGACTAGCGATGCTCCAAACCTCTGTCAGCGAGAAACCCCGAATGCCGATATGTTGACGGTGCCCTCGATGTCATGCGATCTCCAGCGGAAGTATGAATGAGATCCCCGATCGGGATTTCGCGTATTGCGATTTAGCGAGTTGCGATGTCAAATTTCTTTGACAACTTGAAACCGAATTCTGAAATGTCGATATGATGATGCATTGATCTTCTGCCACCTCTCCTCTGAAATGGGCGAGCATGTTTACGGGGATTCTTGATTTTGGCGATATCGGAGTTTTGGAGAGCAGAGTCTTTTGTTCATCCAACTCCCGATTCTCGATTTTTGCGATGGGATAGGATCTCACCACTTGTATCTTGATCGGACAGTCAAGGTGACATCGGGATTTAGCAAGTGAAAAAACCTTATGTGCACCCCATACGACTAATCATCGTGAAACTTCTTCGATCTATTATTTGTCGGGCTTTGTGTTCAAGATCGTGGTATTTGAAATGCTATAGCCTTTTCGCGCTCTCCTCATCCCATGCGATTAGGTTTCCCTTCTTGGAACCCGTTCGCGGGGGCCAATTCCCCTTCTGGTCTGGTTTCCCGCCTTGGAACCGTTCGCAGGACGAATTTCACGGCTTCAATGGCTGTTCTTTGCGCCTGAGATGCGTTCTTTACACCTGTGGAAGAAAGATTCGTGAATCTTTCAATGATTTGAGAGAATTTCATGATTTCTTCATGATCTGCTACAATCTTTGACAGATTTGAGCTATTTTTTAAAAAAATATTTAAACGATTCAGCCTTCTTCTTGAATCTTTAATGAATTGAAGCAAAATCTTCAAGTTCTTTAAACTTCTTTTGTTCTGCAACTCTTCTGCGTCAATCTTTGACGGTTCTTTGAAAAAATTGTGCAGGTTTCTTCTTCTGCATTCTCTGCTTCCACCACTAGCTTCTCACGACGATCTTTTAGAGAGTCTTACGGACAGCTATCCAAGCTTTGTGAAAAGTCTTTGTCGCGTGCTCTCAAGATCCGTGAAGCTCTGTGTTGTGTGGATCATGTGGCTCTCCGGACTGTGTGAAGAGGCTTACTGGTGTAGCTATGATACCATGATAAATTGTGAAGCAAAGAGAAATGAAGAGAGAAAAGAATAGTATATTCAAATGTATGAAGAAGTACAGAACAGAACTGAAGAGATAGTTACAATGTAAGATGGTTGAGCTATATATGCTCAAGCAAGACAAAAATAGAAAGTACAACTGTCCAGTACCGCTGGCATTGTACGATCATACTCTTGAGGGTACAATATATTTAACAAATATCAAGGCCAAGTGGAAAGGCGAGAGTCATTTTGACTCCCTTTTTTGATGATACCGAATCACCATTCACATTTACCAAAGCAAAGGTAGCTCCCAAGATCGACCAGACTCTTTCTGTCACAAAAATACAATCCACTTTTAGAGGGTTCTATGTTCAAAATTCAAATCCCTTGGAGAAGTTGAGGATTATACACCAAGTGAAGCTTGATGATGATAAAATAGGGCAGTGTTTTACAAATGCAACACAAACGCATATGATAGTTGAAAATGAGGACGATCGCCTAAAACTTGATGACCAGATGACGTCTCTACTCCTCAGGCTCGATGCCATTCAGGAATATGTTTTGACCGCATTATTTATCTCTAGGATAGAAAACATACTCAACTTTTACGGGACATGGAACCTTACTGGAGATATGCAAGTACTATTATGTTTAACTCTTATTGTTTAAGAGTTTGAAAGACATTATATATGCTTTTTTGTGCAGGGAGTGAATTAATTTGTGCGGGAGTCAAGGAGGGTTGTAAGATGTCAAGTGTTTAAGATAAAATATACTATCAATGCCATACTTGCAGGGAAGTGCGATTTCGATATGGGAGGGATTGACAGTAGCCAAAATAGAGAATGAGGCACTCAATGAGATGGTGGCAGGTCTCTGGAGGATTAGAGCTTCAAAAGAGTATAACATGTTCATATTTATCAAGGTTTTAGAGGTTTTCACCAAAGAATTCACATGTTGTCTATAACTAAAAGTTTTAGATACCATTGGCATATTTGCATAATTCTTGCGAGATGTAAAATTTTACGATTTAAACAATTATAAAATTAAAAAAATAAAAAATTGAAATATAATTTGTGTGAGAGGGGAATTTTATATAAGGTATGTATAACTAATTATAATATTGATATAAGGTACGGATAAATAATTATAATATTGTAATTTCCTATAGAAGTAATTTAATATAAATAAATTTGAAATAAATAAATTATTATATTTAATTTAAAAATGTAGTTATATAACAATTTTCATTATTAATTTTATTAAATTTCCATTTAGTAAATTTAAAGCATAGAGTGATATATAGGACATATTGATATAACAATTTCCATTATTTCCTTTTACATATACATTTTCTCTTAGGGTAGAGGCTCATGCTCTACAAAAACCCATTGTTATACAACAAAATGGAACAACAAATATTCAAAACAGGAATCACATTGCGAAGGATCTAAACGCTCATCAATACTCATGGTTATGAAGAATACAAGAAACTAATTTTATATTGGTGCACAATACAATAATTTCCTCCCATATATCCTTCAACCTCAACTAATCTTGTATGGGCATAGTGTAGAGTCATTTCCTTCCAATCCTTGTACAACACCATTGCATCTTTTGTAGAACATGACATTTTCCTTCCAACATAGCCCGGTACCTTCATCTTCACACTATCTACCAACTTTTAGAGATTTGGACCTTCTCCACCTCTCTTCTTTCACATCGATGCATGTCTCCCTTGAGCATCCATCCTAGTATTCTTTGTGTTTTGGACCTTCTAGAATTGCACACTTCTCCTATATGGGGATATTCAGGACTGCTAAAAACTTACCATAGGATATAGAAGGATTTTTTCTGGGAATGTCTTAAAATTGATGTTAAAGAGTTTGTGTCTGAATGTTTCACTTGCCAATAGAATAAGGAAGAGACAATCAAGATACCAGGTCTCCTACAACCATTATCTATACCAATTCAACATTGTGAATAAGTTTGAATGGATTTTATTACAGGTTTACCCAAATATCAAGGAAAGACCTTCATCATGGTAGTAGTGGATCGATTAACAAAGTATGCCCATTTTTCTCTCTTTCTCATCCTTTTAAGGTAAGTATAGTATCCACAACACTCGTGGAAATAATTCAAAAGCTACATGGAGTCCCTAGCATTACTGTAAGTGAGATAGAGATCCAATTTTCAATGGACATTTTTGGACTTAATTATTTTCTTGTTTGGGTACTCATTTGGCTCACAACTCAT
>SNQJ01S0278660.1:0-11318 GCA_010110895.2 Picea sitchensis | reverse complement strand
ATCCTTCTAGAAGCGGAAGCTTCTATTAGGTCTTCTTACATCCGCCTTATTCTATTTTATTGAAAGGTCTTATTAATATTGACCTTTATTACATCCGAATACATTGATCTACCTATGTGCGGGTTAGGACCTTAACACTCTCCTACTCTCTACAGAGCCTCACATGCCTCTCCCTCTCCATTGTCTGTGCGTGTATATCCTTCATGCACCTCCCTCCTTGGGAAGGTTCTCCTTTTGTCAAAATGAAAATCCAGTCAACCTGGGTCTGTAGGACCTTGTGGTACTTTAGGATGACATCCTTCAACTAGACCATGCTTCCATTCATGGGGTGATTGATGGTTCAACCACCGGTCCTTTCTTCATTAAACAATTCCTATCCTTGGGAACCAGAGGAGGTTTATTATCCTTATCAAAGGGAAAAGTTGGGGTCATTTGTCATAATGAACCCTCTCTATAGTTTTCCCATTCTTAACTCTAGTGATATCATGCTCGATACTTCAAGGCTTCACCCCCACAGTCAGCTACAGAAAATTTAAATAATAACACATTTACATCGTTCACATGCCTTAGCATGGTAATCATAATTAATGATTGTTTACAAGCTAGGGGGGAATAAAGGTGTTACAATCATGCCAAATTGAAATGGATAAATAAAAAACAATGTATGTGAAGTTTATTTTAATTAATGAAAACACCAAACAATTTACTGAGGCATGAGTCCCTACAAGGACCATGCTACCACAAGTGGGAAAAAATGAGGGGGATTTGGGGGATTGCCTTGTAAATAATCCTAGGTCACCTTTGTCAAAACCATTGGGTTCATATTTGAATTCAAAAATGTCTCATTCATTTTTCCCTCTAGCCCAAAGTAACGAATGCAGAAATTTGCTTGGTTGAAGTGTCCCCTCCTAGCAGTTATTGAGCCTAGGGTGGTAGTTGAGGAAGTCCCATTAACAACAAATTCATGGGACAAGCAAGTATATCCATGGAAAATCATGGATAACCCTAAACCTGGATGGGAGGAGGAGATAATCATGTATGGTAAAAGGGATGGGTGGAAGGAGGATGAGACAGGGGGAGGGGCGAGCATGCAGATAGGAGCACATTGAGTGTAGAATAATGTATTTAGGGCCTCATTGGATGCACAAGAAACACTTAAGGAGGAGTTCCCTGAGGGAATGTGAAGTAACGAAGGGGAATATTGTTCTGGTGTAGTGTTGAGCTAGCAGAAGGGGTGCCTAGAACCGTGAGGATCCTAAGAGCCAACAAGGAGATTTTTGGGAGAGTTAATCCTTGAAGAAGTTTTCCAATTGCCTATAATTTTTTAGAGTCTTCCCAAATTCACCCTTATGGTATCATCGTATTGTTAGGGGGTGGCCAACTATAGAAATATTATGCGTTGATGTGCCTACTGTTGGGTGGAAAATTACTCACCCTCGGTCAATTTGTTCGGCAACTTCAAATTCAGATAAGTTTTCTTACTATGCTTAGAAATTTACATGTGACTTATTTCATTTTGTTTTATGAATCATACTTGCTTTTGGTTATGAGAAGTAAATGGTTGTGATAAAATGTAAGGAAAACAAATTATGTATGCAAAGTTSTAGTGGATCTTTTGGTTTYCSVCCTTAGGAATRAAATTGAGTTCTTGTGTATTYSTTTCATAAGAATTTAAATTTCAGACAGAGTTATAGTATGTMCTTTGGTTAATGTTGATAYGMTTACCCTTGAAAGTTAGGGCTTAGTTKAATGGTAATTAAATATTTTTTATGGCCCTGGCCTTGGTTGTTAGAATAATCTGATTTTAGTCATATGTAATAAGAGTATTATGAWCTCAAATGTTRGYAAAGGTGGGGAGGCTACCATAACTAAAACCATGTCARTYTGGTTKCCAACATAGTGTTGTTTAGGGTTCCTTGGAGTAAGGTAGKTCTTTCTCTAGTTGAGGCTTAAAATTTGTTAATTGTCAATAAGGCATTGTGCTTTATGATATAAATGCATTCCTGCCATTTTTGTATGAGTTATGATTTATGGTAGGCTAAATTTAGAGTTGGGAAAGGTCTCAAGGATTAAATGATAGGGATTTTTTACTTGTGAGGATGAACTCTTGTGACAAGGAATTTCACACCCTACCACAGTAACCCTTCTCTACAACTATCTATGTTGGTTTACATGAGTAAATTGGATGATACATCTACCCAATTGGATATTTTATCCATACATATTTCCAGGTAAGAGTGTTGATTGCAATGTAGGAAACGTTCCCTGGGTATTTGGACCCCTTGGCCTTCAAGGATGCCTATCTTTAAAATTGTAGGCTTATGGACTTAAATTATGGGATGTATAATGATCCTTCTTGATTGTAATCCATCGACATGTTTCTTAGCCTTCCTCTATTATACTTGAGCAAGTTGATTTTAAGGTTTTAGATCCCTCTTGATATCTTGTAAGAACTCTAGGGGAATGTAAATAAGTGTGATCCCCTATGGAGAACACTAAGAAACATTTCAAGAAGTTTATGGAATTTTTAGTTAAGGAAAAATTAGAAAATTTGGTGTATCGCATGAAAATTAAGTTCATGAGATATAGTATATGACACAGAGAAGTATGCCTATGAGGCTTTCCATTAGAAATATGGTAAGACAAACTGATTTTAGGTCTGTGTCAAGTTGTTTCCAATTCATTGAAAATACACTATGGGAATGCTAGTGCAGTCCTTGGATACCAATGTGGAATGGTCCTCCAGACATGGGACTGATGTGTATTGATGTATCTGATAATGTGCAAGCATTGCATGGGAATGACCTCAATAGATGAATTTCATCATGTTGTAGAAGATATAAGTATTCAGATCTTATTGGATCAAATACATTGCAACAAAGAAGTTGTATGCTAAGGTAGTTGCATGTGGGTGGGCCGTGAGAAGACTTTGTCAGGGGTATAGAGTTGTGAAAAATGATAAAACAATAAAGGATGTAAATGAAGACCATGTATGTCTTAGAACGTGATCAAGTTAAATTTGATTACATCCTTACGACAACGGTTTAAACAGTTTATGCACATGAGTGCAAGGGGGAGGGATCCCTTGGATTACTCATGTTAAGATAATAAAGTCGATGAGCCTATAAAGAAATATTAATAAATCTTAATGCATAATTTTGATATGATGAAATTCCAAAATAAATGTGTGAGACTGTCCTTACTAAGTTGAATGTAGATCACATCAAGACAGGTACCTTTAGGTGAGGAAAGGTCAAGGTGGACTTGACTATATTGCTTAAGAGAAAAGAGGGGTTATGGAGTAGATTATTTGGCCTATGAATCCCAAGTTGTGCAAAGGAATCGGAAGGGAGAATCCCTTGAATCCTCTCTTGTTGATTGTTATATTTATCTAGAATGAGAAATCTGATTTGTGGAAATATTTCATGCATAGGAAAGTTGATGAATTGTAAGAAAGTAAATAATTGAAACACATGTGCACTAATAAATGCATTTAGAAGTGAAATGGTAGAGTGCATACATATGTGCTAGGGAATAATATGATGGTGTTTGTTGGTTTAAAAAGTGTCGTGGAACATACATTGTGATTGGCATGATAGTTGATGTAATTATGGATAATGACTGTGTCTGAAGGAATGATTGAAGAAGATGATGATGATATAGTTACATGTAGTGGAAAACCTTGTGTGGAGGACAAAAGAAAAGAGGATGCTTGTCGAGAGGTTGATGAGGGGATCATTTGAAATTCCCTGGAAGTATCAGTTGGCTAGGTGACATTAGGAATGATGGCAATAACTATGCAGGTATGGAATTGGTCATGCCAACATAGTAGGTAATCCAAAGGGAATTGGGTAAGAAATTTCTTCAAGTATGCTTTGTATCTTTATTGATAAGAGCATGATAAATGGTATACATGTCATTGAATACCTGAGTAGGGAATGGTCAATAAAGGGAGCTTCCAACATATAAATATTGGTAAAATCTTGGTAACACATTCACAAATTGATATGTCATGATTAGCAACAAGTAGATGAGTAGTATACTCATGATACACAATTAGTAGATTCATTAGTGGAGTAGATTCATTAGTGGAATGCATGATTATGTGGTATCTTGGAGATCAATGTAGGATGAACTGTGTGCATGTGGACATGAGAATTGGCACAATAGTCCTGTCTTGAATAATTGATTGCATTATGTAATGTTGAGTGTGTTGGTGATGCACACAAAATGAATGTTTGTTTCATTTTGTTTGCTATGATTGACAATGTAATGTGATGGAATTGTGTAGTATTCTAGGTATATAATAATATACAGAACATAAATATTTTAGCTAGAAATGGTAGAACAACAATGATATAACCAGAACAATATTGGAATAATACAAAAATAACTCTAGAAAGAGCACCTTGACTAATGATAGAAATGTTCACTTGCCTCTTCGAGGGGGAAACCTTGAGCAAAGCATAGCTCTATTAAAATAATATCCAAGACAAGATTTCCCATACCCTCTACTCCTATTTATACTAAATCTATCTATCAAAAAGAACAATATAGAAGAAGATCCTTCTAGAAGCAGAAGCTTCTATTAGGTCTTTTTACATTTGACTTATTCTTCCTTATTGCTAGGCCTTATTAATATCATAATTTATTACATGGAATTATATTATTCTACCCACGTGAGGGGTTAGGGAGGTTAGGTCCCTAACATGCCCTCCCCCTTTAAGAACAACCTTGTCCTCAAGGCTTTAGATGAGGAAATTGTTGTAGAATGGTGGTCGACTCCCAGGTGGCATCTTTTGGAGGTGTATCTTTCCATTGGACTAACACTTCCTTGATGGTGCGCTGACGGAGACGACGCTCTCGTTGGGACAAGACTACTTGTGGTTGCAACCATATGGAACCTTCTTCATCCAACTCAAGGAGACTAGTTTGAGTTTGGCACTTAGTTCCAATCACCTTCTTTATCAGGAAACATGAAAAACAGGATGGAGCTTCGACTGAATGGTTAGAGCTAACTGATATGACATCGATCCAACACACTTGAGCATTGTATAAGGACCATAAAATTTGGGTACAATTTTTTGACAATGTTTAGCTTTGAGTAAATTCTGCTTATAAAGTTGTAGTCGAAGAAACACTTGGTCCCCTTCAACAAAATGGCATTTGAAATGACCTTGATATGCTTGTTGCTTCATGTGATTATGATCCATGACCAGATTGGATTTAAGGGCACGAAGAATAACCTCACGAACTATAATATTTTTGTCAACCTCCTGAACCTTCAAGACCCCTGGCATATAGGAGAGAACTGATGAGGGTGTTTGGCCATGTATTACTTCAAAAGGATTCATACGAGTAGATGTATGGTAAGATGTGTTGTACCACCATTCAACGAGGGGTAACCATTGAGCCCACGGATTTTTCCTCTCAGATGAAAAACTCCTCAAATATGTTTCCAAACACTTGTTGACAACTTCAGTTTGAGCATCCGTCTGGGGGTGATAGGCAGTGCTGAGATGCAATTGGGTGCCCTATAGCTTGAACAATTCTTGCCAAAAATTGTTGGTGAAATTGGGGTCTCTGACATAGAAAATAGAATTAGGCATGCCATGAAGCTTGAAGATATTATCCATGAATATTTGAGCCACTGCGACAGCTGTGAATGGGTGTTGAAGAGCACAAAAAAGAGCATATTTGGAAGGACAATCTACGACCACCATGATGACTAAATTATTTCCCGATTTAGGTAAGCCTATAATGAAATCCATAGAAATATCTCTTCAAATAGTAGGGGGAATTGGAAGCAGTTGGAGTGTGCCTAGAGCTTGATAGTTTCTCCCTTGTTGCGTTGACAGACCTCACATGCAGCCACAAAGGTGCATAAGTCTTGTTTCATACCCTCCCAAAAATAAGAACATTTGACCTGTTCATAGGTTTTGGTAAACCTTGAATGCCTGGCTGTGGGTGAGGCATGAAGTTCAAACAACACTGTGGATTTAAGTTGGGATTGCTTGTATAAATAAAAATGACCTTTGTAGAGAAGCTCTTCATTGTGCCAAGAGTACCCTAGAGAAACTGAAGAATTGTGTTGCAATTGGTGGAGCAGGATAGAAATTTTGGGGTCTTACAGCCATTCCCGACGAATAATTTTTAGCCAATCTGGTACAATGAAGGGGAGGGAGAAAAGGGACCCATCTTCTTCATATTTCGTAGAAAGAGCATCGACCACTACATTTTCCTTTCGCTTCTTGTAAATGATCTCATAATCATAGCGAAATAGCTTGGTCACCCATTTTTGTTGCTTCGGGGATGAAATTCGTTGTTCCAGGAAATACGTGAGACTCTGATGATCAATTTTTATTTGGAATCATTGACCCAATAAATAAGGATGCCAGAGATACACAACATGAAGAATAGCTAACATTTCCTTTTCATAAATGGATTGGACCAAATGTTCCTCTGAAATTTGTTTGCTAGTGAAGGCCAAAGGCATGCCATCTTGCATGAGGACGACTCCAATTCCTTTCCCAGAAGCATCACATTCCAATATGAATGTCTTTGTGAAATCTGGAAGGGCTAGGACAAGGGTCGAGCACATAGCATATTTTAAGGCTTGGAAGGCATGATCTGTAGCTGAAGTCGAAGTGAAAGAATTCTTTTTAAGGTGAGAAGTGAGAGGAGTTGCAATCTTTCTGTAATTCCGAACAAACTTCCTATAATAGCTCGTTAAACCTAGAAAACCACACAAGATCTTAAGAGTTTTAGGGTGAGGCCAATCTTGCATAGATTCAATTTTCTTAGGATCCACTCGGACACCATCCTTGCCGATAATATGACCCGAGTATTCCACGTATGAGGCACCAAAGGCACATTTAGATTATTTGAGGAAAAGTTGGTTCTTAGAGAGTAGATGAAGAACTTGATTCACATGGGAGAGATGGGATGGCCAAGTTTTACTGTAATATCGTCAAATAAAACAAAGAAAAAATGACGGAGAAAAGGATGGAAGACATGATTCATAAGACTTTGGAAATTGGAAGGAGCATTATACAATCCAAAGGGCATTACCAAGAATTCATAATGACCCTCCTGAGTGTGAAATGCAGTCTTGGGAATGTCTTCTTCTTTCATACAGATCTGGTGGTAGCCAAAACGTAGATCCAATTTGGTGAAGTACTGAGCACCACTCAATTCATCGAAGAGGTCATCAATGACAGGAATGGGGAATTTGTCTTTGATTGTGAGTTTGTTGAGGGCGCAAAAATTAGGACACACTCACCAAGTACCTTCTTTCTTGAGTACCATGACCACAGGGAAAGAATAGGGGCTAGTACTCGGACAAATAACACCAGCTTGTAGCAATTCATGAACAATTTTCTCAATTTCATTCTTTTGGGAAAGGGATGACAATAAGGCCGAACATTGGGAGGAAGAAATCCCGGGATGAGAGGGATGGAATGATCATGGACTCCAAGGGAAGGGGGAAGTTCTTTGGGAGTGGTAAAAACAACTTGGTGGCGAGAGAGGATAGATTGGAGGTCAGGATGCACAAAATGTGTCTCAATATCATGAATGGAATGGAGTTGGGATATAATTCCTGAATGACCTTTTTTTAGGAGATTTTCCATAAGATGGGAATTGATGATATCAGGGGATCCTACTATGATGCCTTGGAACTTACATTGTTTTCCCTCCTGTTGGCATTGCATGGTTAAGTCCTTAAAATCCATGAGAATGGGGCCTAGAGTGCATAACCATTCGGCACCGAGAACAATGTCACAACCACCCATGTCTATAACAAATAATATGGGTTTTCAGGTGATACTGACCAATTTGGAGTCACACATTTCACATCATCCCCCACATTTCATGGAACCGCCATTAGCAATCATGATTTGAAAATTATTGATGACGCGGATGTAACAATTGACTTCTTGGGAAATGTGGCGATGAATAAAGTTATGGGTGCTATCACTGTCCACAAGGATGATGACTTTCCTATTTTTTATGTAACCTATTAATTTGATATTCTAGGGAGAAAAGAAACCAGTGAGGGAATTAAGTGAAATCACTGGGTCAATCTCTGGTGGATCAGAGGGTGGGGTGAGGTCAGATGGCGGTGGTAGTTCCTCCACAGGCGGAACAAGAACATATTCTTCAGAAAGATCCTCATTCACAACCATAAAAAGCTTATGTTCCTTACCCTTGTGCCCGGGAAAATATTTTTCATCACAATTATAACAAAGACCCTTGAGTTGACGTTCAACCATTTCAACCCTAGTTAATTTATGGATCTTGAGGGGAGTTGCAGGAGGGGCATAATTGGTGGGTTTAGGGCGAGGAGGAAAGGAGGGTTTACAGGTCTGGGAGGATACAATATGTTGTGCTTCCTTGGCTTGTTGAGTAGCTTCCAACCAAGTCTGGGGGCGTGCCATGATAACATGGGCGCATATTTCATCTTTGAGGCCAATGATAAAGCATTCTCTGAATAAAGCATCTAACATGCCCTCTGTTTGAAAATCCAAGTGCTCAAATGCGGAAATAAAGTCTTCCACTGTCCCAGACTACTTTAACTTGGTCAAACGACCTAAATGGTGGGTGTCAGAATCAAAGCAGTCATAAAGTTTGGCCACAAACTGTGTCTAAGAAACATACCCTTGGAGTTCCTTTTTTCACTATTACCACCATTGCCATCGTTCCAGATCTAGATGTAGGACACCATAATGAATCTTGGCTAAATCATCAGTAATTCCATGCAAAGAGAAATAATGTTCCATTTGGGTGACCCAGCCTGTGGGATCTGATCCATCAAATTTGTTCACCTCAATGTTGGGAGGGAGGAGGTCTTGAGAAAAGTGGGTAGTATGAGGACCTTGGTAATGAGAAGAGTCATGGTCATCCTGATAAGATGGTTGTTCAGAAGAGGAAGGGTTCTGGGAACGACCCATGAAGTGTTCTTTGAGGTCTTTGAGGTCTTTGATGTGGGAACATTATTCCTTGAGGATCTCAATAGCCGAATTGATTGAGCTAAGGTTGGAATTGATAGTCTTGATGTCTTCCTGGTTTTGGTTGGTGTCAACAATCAAGGTATTGAGTTCTTGGGCTCGTGTGGTAGCCATTTGGAAAAATGAGTAGGAAAATGGTATAGGGGAAACAAAAGGAGTCTGGAGGGGTGGGTGGGACCACAAAGAAGAAGGGTGTAAAATGATAGGTACCATTGAAATCGAGGTGAAAAGGGCGATCCAATGGGATAGGGGCCAAATAAGGGTGTCAGAGAAGGGTCGGGTCCACAAAAAAATTGTGTTAAAAATGATAGGTATCACTAGAATCAGGGTGAATAAAGGAACCCAGTGGGATAGGTCCCAAAGAAGTGTGCTAGCGGGACCACTATACTCATTTTTTCTCTTTTATTTTTTTTAACTCCTATGGAGTTATACTCTGATTTGAAGAATATTGCAGTGTTGAAATGCCCAAATTCTTAACAAGAAGAAATGTGTAGTAATTTTGCAACCCTAATGCAGGAGGCACACTTGTGCAACAATAGATTTTGTTTGTTTTGTTTTTGTTTCTGTCCCAAGGGTTGGGGTATGCAGGGTGTTTATAGATAAGGGTTTTCCCTGTGCTATATCTCTCTGATATACATGCGGGGTCCAACAGTAGTACTTGGCCCAATATCTCAGAGCACCAACTAAGGAGGCTAGACCGTGCCCTTAGTCATACTACCCGACTACCCAGGTACTATAGAATATCTTCTCGAGTGTTTTTCTCGGTGGCACAATAGTAGTCAGGAGGTGAATCGGTTTATCTGTGGAGGGCTTCAAGAGATCTAGGTCGATATGTATACAGGTGTTGTTTGATGCGCTACCACTTGAATGGGTACCAACAGGGGTTACAAGGTGTCCAACAGATGTGTGCTTAAGTACCACTTGTATTTACTATGTATATGACTCCCTGACTGCGGGTTTATGCACGTAATGACATATCTTTGTAGCTTTAAGATGTCAGAATACGTCTCTACCCTGGAAAAAAAATAACCCACAATTTTCTGCCAAGGTGTTATAATTTAAGGGAAAAAACGAAAAAAATAATATTATTTTCAATTTACTCACTATTGTAGATATAGATCAACAAGCAAAACAAAATTTTTGAAGTAGATTAAACACAGAAACAATACAATAGATCTGAGCATGTAAAAACCAATTCTAGGCTAGATCTAAACATGAACTAATATGATCATAAGCAATAGAAATTATGAACATTAACATAATTAGATATGATAATAAGCAAACCAATAACTGAACATTACCTTAAGAAAATTTTCACCTAAGATGATTTGTTGTTGTCTTCTTTTCATATGCTCATAAAAAGTTGTTAAAGGTCATGGATCAAAACCCTCAAGGGTTTGATCTCATCATGATCTAAGTGGACAATGTGCCAAGAAGAACTCAAGGATAATCAACATAAGTAGGGATGATACAAAAACCCCAAAGACAACATTATAGGCTCAAACAAAATCTGTCCAATATAAATTGTAGTGCTACAACAACTTAGGGCTTGTCAAACCCTACAACAAAATCTGGTAGACAGAGGTAGTATGCATTATACACTAGGGGCAACAATAAATGACACTAGCAACAACGTGAAGAGGAGCCAAGGGCTGCTTAGAAGGTAACGACAACCTTAAAATAATTAGCGATAGCTTGAAGAGGAACCAAGGGGAGGTTGTGGCACCTTAACCAGCTAGAGGAAGGTCTGCTCCACCTTAACATAGAAAAAGGGAAGTTCGAATCACCATAACCCAACAAGAGGGAACTAAGACACCAACAATAAATCTCCTATCCAACAAGAGGAAGAAACCTAAGGAGGCCGCACCTCAAATCAGTAAGAGAGGAAGCTCCAAAAAGGCCACACCCACAAGAACAAACTGAACAAGATAACAACAGAAAAATTCAGACCATGAGAAGAGAGTGAGGATGAATGATTAAAAAAATGAGTGAGGGAGAGGTTCCTTTTATAGTTTAGAAAATGGTTTAGGGTTAGGCTTGATTAAAAACCTAATAATTAAAATAATTAATAATTAATATTTTTAATTAATAAAAATATCAGTTAGAACATCAAATAAGTCAAAGTGATTTACAAAATACCAATACCACTTTAAACAAGAAGGGGAACGTGATTCAAGCAAGGGGAGGCTACAAGACAAAGTCAAAGGGGTCTTCTTCAATGGAAAATTGTCCACATAAGTCTCGTGATAACTTATAATATTTTATCATCCCCGCATAAGAGGAAACATCAATGATGTGGTCATGTCCATC
>SNQJ01S0278658.1:0-11318 GCA_010110895.2 Picea sitchensis | reverse complement strand
CCCAGAATTTTCACCATGTTTGGTTTCAAAACAACATAAGTATTTAAACACAACAATGATCAACTCTCATATCCACAGGATAGAGGTAAATCTTTTTTAGAAATAGAGAAGTTAGAAATCAAATCCTAATCTAAGTTTATAATAAAAGCATTTATAACAACTTATACAAAGTTTGTTATAATAATAATAAATAAATCACCAGCTATTTGGAGATAGATTATGTTACTAATAAAAAATAAAAAAAATCCATGATCTATATTGTCTAGGCAGCACATATGGCATCCTTCAGTTTGTTTTGAGACCTAAAATAAAAATTAAATTAAATTAGAAATCATATCAACTAAATTAAGACTGGCTAGAGAATCTTTGATTTTGTAGCTAGTCTAAAAACAATAAAAAAAAACTAATGATAAATAAAACAAACTCAATAGAAATAAAACCAAAAAAATTGTTACCCAATTTAAGAATTCGAGAATGAAGATGTGTGCATTTCTGATCCAATAATAATATTGACATTTGTTGATTTTCTAATAATAATATCTCAAGATTTTCTTGGATTTTTACTTGGCCAAGACATGCTTTGTTGTGCTTCAATCTTTAATTTCATGTTATCCCTTTCCAGTTCCCTATTTTTCCTCATTACTTGATTGAGGTGCATTTGAAAATATGAGACGTTTGCATAATACCTTTGATCCCATGCTAAGTAGTCATGCCAACACTCAGGTTCTAAATTTGGGCTTGACTATTGTCGGTCTGTCTCTGAGGGTCTTTCTTGCACAAGTTTGTCTTTTCGATCAGCTTGAATGCATGAAAACCCTTCACAATTTTGAAGGAAAGGAGGTAGGTTTGAGACAAAATCATATTGGGTATGAATGTCATCTTCACAATCTTGAATTGTGTCTTCTGAGGAGTCTCGATCCACTATGGTTATTGCTGGAATCGAGCTATTCTTTTTCCTATTCCTATTTTGAATCATCCTGGACAAAATATGACTAGCCCTTTTATTTCTAAAATCAATTTTTGAGGCCTGATGTAACTGTCAAATTATTTTTCTTTGTTCCTTAGGTTTCTCTTCAATTATCAAATACATAGGCTATGTGTAATGACCCCATCATTATGACGACAAAAGCGATATACAACAGGTAAAAAGAACATTTTTTTCTTTTTATTTTAAAGTTGTGTTAGGAATACACATCACAAATTAATAACTACATCATTGATGATCATCAAAGCGCAATAGAAATTCTAATAAACCAACACATGTATCATAACATTCCATGGCACAAGAGTGCTTAATCACTAAATCAATCAACAACAACATAAACAAAGGTGCAAGACTAAACTTATTAAATTTATAAAGCACAACAAGATCTACTTAACTTCCAGGCGCGCGATTAACTCAATCATCGGATTCACAATAACCAACATCAATTTCAAGGTAAGTGCATGATCTAATTGTTGGAATAACATAATTCCCTCATTGATCAGTGCACACAATTAATCATTCACACGGAATCATAGTAACATGGTGACAAGCGTGGCTAGTAAACTAAGGCATAAACATTATGCATAAACTAATATAAGTGGCAAAAAGATTCTAAGAATTAAAAGATCATGCATCAACAAATTATAAGTGGTGAAAAGAGTCTAAGAATTTAAGATCATGCATCAACAAATATAAGTGGAAAAAATAGTCTAAGAATTAAAGGATCATGCATCAACAATTATAAGTGTTTCATAAGTTGGCAATCACATCAAGATAGTGGGTGTTGGCACAGGGGAAGACCCAGGGTTCAACTCCAAGAGTGCACAAACAAGCCCTAACTACTGGCCCTTTCGGAAACACCTATGAGGCAGATGCAGTCTCACCCAAAGTAGCTATAGGGAGTTGCAAGACACGAGTGTCTACAACGAGAGAAAATGCAGAATGGATTCACAGCAACAACACACAGTCACCTAGTTATTATTCATCTTTATTAAACCTATTGCACAAGTTATACTTCATATCTAATACAATATCACAATAGAAACATATCAAATGACAGAGAACACAACATCAATCACACATAACACAAGATATATGTGGTTCACCCTCTCCCTAGGGATACATCCATAGAACTATGATTTATAATATATTAAGGTGATGCATACAGTTCTTGTATCTGCTCTTAGCTAGCAGATATTATCTCTTATCTTCTTTATCTCTCCCCTCCTGCACACCTAGCTGCAGGGGAAATCTTCACACCAAACTGAAGATATTACAATACCAAAAGGCTCTCGCACTCATCACTCTTTCTCCCACAATAGTACTGACTCGAACACACAACAACAATGAATATTCAACCAACCTAGCACCAACAATACCAACAACCCATCCCAGGTCCTTTAGACCTCTATTTATACATTAAAATATCTCTCAGACACCCTTAGGTTAAAACCTATGTGTCAAAACTCTAGATGCCAAAACCCTAGGTGTCTAAAACCCTAGGTCAACTTGACCCACATTTTCAGGGCTTCGTTAGCTTGTCTTTCCTTCCTTCTCGCGCGGTGCTCCAAAGCATCCAACGGTGGATTTTTCCACTTGCTAAGTTGTCCATAATCCATCTTCCTTTCGGATCTATCATCCTCGATCTTCTCATCCAACAACCTACTTTCTCTTACTTCGCACCGTCTTTACTGCTCTTCTGCTCACTTCAACCCAGTATCAGTCATTGTGTCTTCTGCATAGTTCCTGTTTTTCCTTTTCTTCCTTAATATTTTCTTGCTTCCTTATCCAAGGGCCAAAATTCCCCCAACACTCACATGTGACTTGTCCTGAGGCACTTCAGATATGATCCTTCTATTGTGCTTCGACTTCAGACTGTGCGGGGCAGCCTTTGCTTTCGCCTCTAGTCCTCCCTTCCTTCCTTCTGCAGACTATATTTTATGTGTCTGGTAACCAGTTTCAATTGCACCTAGTACCTAGACCCTTTTCCTTTTGCATTTATTGAGAGATGTGAGGCAGCTGGTTGTCGTAATACAATTTCAACCGGCTCCCATTCACTAATCATTCCTTCCATTCTCCATTCAAATTCTTCAATTGCACAGCTCCTCCTTCTGTAACATATGCAACCTCATATGGCCCAAGCCAATGCGTTTTGAACTTTCCTGGATGCTTCATGAACTTACTGTCATATACCAATACCAAATCACCTTTCTTAGATGCCTCCTTTTTTATGTGTCTTTCATGGTAGGCCTTCTCTCTTTCTTTCTGAACCTGTTGGTGAAATCTTCCAATAAATCTGTCTTCTTCCAGTTCGACCAACTGTGCAAGCCTCTCTTGCAAAGTGTCAGGGTCATCCATATCTGTAAAGGCTACAATTCTCAGACTAGGAACCAAATATTCGAAGGGTACAATTGCTTCTAGACCATAGACCAATTTGAAGGGGGTTTGCATGGTCATTTTCTTGCAAGTGGTTCTATAGGCCCATAATATTGTCGGTGCTCTCAAATCCCATTCATCCCTGTTCACGCTGCATATCTTCGTTAGTGTTGTCTCCAAGATCTTATTGAATGCTTCAACTGTCCCATTTTCTTGTGGATGATAGGGTGTGTTCTTCTGATGGTGAACTTCAAATTCCTGAGTCAAGGCTTCAATGGTCTTATTGATGAAATGTGTACGTTGGTCACTCATAAGGGTCTTTGGGCATCCAAACATGGTTATAATATCATCAAATATGAAGAGAACAACTATAATTTCACTATAGTCCTTAACTTCTCTTGCTTCTACCCATATGGTCAAATATTTTATCGCAGTGATTATGTATCTAGCTCATGTGTGCTTCTCTGGTGGGTTTATAGGTCCCACGAAGTTAATGGCCCATTTCTCAAATCCTTGTAGGTTCAGTTGCGGTGCTAAAGGAATTTCATCTCTTCTGGATGGTTTCCCAACTCTTTGGCATACATCACAAGCTCTGTAATAGTCCTTAGCATCTCTGCGTAGAGTAGGCCACCAAAGGTCATCCCTAAGAATCTTTTTCATTGTTGCTTTCCCTACATAGTGTCCTCTTGCTATGTTGTCATGTGCTTCTATGAGGATCAATGGTCTCTCGGCTTCCATAACACACCTTCTCAATATCTCGTCAGGTCCCATCTTGTATAGTTGTCCAATTATAAGTGAAAAATCTGCAGCACGTACTACTAGTTGTTTCTTCTAAATAATTGTATATTCACTAGGTGTTATTCCTATTGACAGGAACTGGACTATCTATGCGAAGTGATCATCAATTTTTCTAATGGCCAACAATTGTGCATCCGAAAGTGTATCCTCCAAACTAGTAGGCTCTTCACCATATTCCAACCTCAACAAGTGGTTAAGACCTTTGTTCAATCTTCCTGACTTAACCACGATCTCAAAATCATATTCCTGAAATAGCAGAAGCCATCTACATATTCTTCCCCCCAACACTGGCTTGTTGAGTAAGTATTTCAATGTGGAGTGATCAGTGAACATTTTAAACTATCCTCCCAACAAGTAGTGGTAGAACTTCTGCAGCGCATACACCATGGCTAATCCTTCTCTCTCAGTGGTGGTGTAATTAATCTCAGTTGTTGATATCTTCCTAATAGAAAAGGTTAACGGGTGTTCGATGTCTCCAGCTCCTGGTTGTGCTAACATGGATCCTAATGTAATGGAAGATGCATCGACATGCAAATGAAACTCCTTACTCCAATCTGGGAAAACCATAATAGGCGCAGTAACCATTTTTTGTTCCAGTGTGTCAAAACTCTGTTGGCATTCTTATGTCCAATGAAACTAACAGTCTTTCTTAAAAAGATTCTCCATGGGTGTTTTAATCTATGCATAGCCCTTATTGAACTTCATGTAGTATCCAGTGTGTCCCAGCGTAGTGCGCAATTGTTTGACTGAAGTAGGAGGGGGTAGATCGACTATAATGGAAATCTTGGATGGATCTACCAACAATCCCTGCTTACACACAATATGGCCTAGCAGCACTCCGAAGGGTGAAAAGAATATGCACTTATTCAGGTTTAAGGCAATCTGACTCTGCCTGCACTTATCCAACATTAGTCTTAAACATTCAATATGATTCTGCAAAATTTTGAAAACAGTCCAATCATCAACATATTCTTCCAGGAATTTATGTAAAAATTCCTTAAACCCTTCGACCACCACCCTGGAAAAGATGGTTGGTTCATTCTTCAAGCCAAATGGCATCATTGTATACTGGTAGGATCCCCATTCTATTGCAAATGTGGTCTTGTGGCGATCTTCCTTGGCAATCCGGATCTGATGGTATCCTGAAAATTCATCTGTAAAATAATATACCTCATGTCCTCCTACATTGTCTAACACTTCGTCAGTAAATGGTGTAGGGAATGGGTCATGCAAATAGGCATCATTCAACTTCCTGAGATCTATGCAGATCTTGATCTCTCCTTTCTTTTTTTCTTGTGCCACCATAGGGCTAATCCATTCTGACTCTTCAACAGGTTCTATGATTCCTACTTCTAGCATTCTGTCAAGCTCAATTTTCACTTTCTCCTTATATTTAGGGTTCAATATGTAAGGTCTCAGTTTGAATGGCTTGGCATATGGTTTCAAAGGTATCCTCATCTCTCCCATGGGCCCTTTAATTCCCTTCATATCAGTGAACTTGGTTGGGAACAAGTTATGATACTCATGTAGTAACTTTGTGATCTTGTCAATAGTGGCAGCATACCAATAATCTCCAACATTTGCAATTTTTGGTGTCTACTATGTTCCAATGTTGACTTTCTTGATCTTGATCGATTTTCCAATGAAAGGTAGTTCAACTCCTGGTCCTTCTATGTCTCTTTGTCCTTTTGTTTCGGAAATTTTCACATTCCTTGGATCATCGTCTTCAGCTGCATTGATATTGTAACAACCTTGCAACTTCTGAAGGGGCGCAGTCCATTTATGCTCTTCTTGCTCCAAAGGGATACTAGGTGACTCCTCGAACACTTTCTGTCTTACGACCTATAATGATTGATCTACTGTATGATATTGGCTTTCAAAAAAAAGTTAGTTACAAAGTTCTGGGTCATACCTTCCCAATCTGCAGTGATGAGGCACAGTTCTGCTTGTAGGTACCAGTTGATAGGGGTTGTGTCTAGCATGTTTATGAATTTGTGCACCACTGCTCTTGAGGAATGTTTCTCCAAGATTCCTCACAACTTCGCACATGGTCCTTCAGACAGCTTCGACCTATGTATCGAACTTCGCAGCTTTCTACTTGCTCTGAAAATCGCGGTGTTATCCAAGTGTGACATTGTACCCAGTCTATAATATTGTTTTTGTGTGTCCCCCACCATATCACTGGAGTTGATTTTAGGGCCTCATCCATTGCCAACAATCTTTGTTGTGCTCGTATAATTTCTTCGAAGTTCACTAAGAATGATTCTAAATGATTCAAACCTTCAAAGGTGGACAACTTACTTACTATTGTGTTGATCCAGTGAACTTCTCGGGTTAATATAGCACGTCTCCTTGTAGATACTTCATACATTTTGTTCTGCTAGTTCTCCAGTGCTTCTTCTTAATCTGATGAACATGCGTTGTCACTTCGCTATCTCAAATTCCCATCCATCGTACGATTAATGTAGTCATGTTGTCTAGCTGTTAATTTGTATATGTTTTCTAGTTCATATGCATGGTATTCTTCTATGATGGATTTTGTGTATCTCTGACCTTCATCGGCATCTAAAGGTGCAATGACCCTAAGGCCATCTCCTTCAAATGTCATTCTTATTTTCTTTAAATCAACTACAATGGAATTATTGAAAGCCCAGTCAATTCCTAATAGTGCAGGTTAAGGACAACTATCATCAACTATCTCAATCACCTCGAAGTCTGCAAATGTCCTTACTCCGTCGATGTCCATAGGGACATGTTCCAATCTACCAAAGGGGATTACTGCCTGCTAGTTATCCATCCTAAGCCTGATAGGGGAATAGATCAACTTAGGTTTTCCCATCAGTGCCCAGGTTTTCTTCGTCATGACATTGACCTATGAACCTAAGTCGAGGACCACATAGTCTATATCATACTCTCCAATCTGAGCATTAAGGTGTAGTTCTTTATTTTTCCTTCTCTTCTTGGATAGTTGATGTACTACTTTATTCAGTAAAGGATCTACCCTTCCTATCTCATACTGTCTGACCAAATTTTGCGGTTTTTGTATGGATTTCTCATCTTTAATGAACTCTATAAACGTATACAAGAAACTGACAAGTTTACTCACCTCTTTTCCATCTCTAGGCCAAGTAGATTGATCAAATGCAAGAGGCATTCCACAGTCTCTTACTTCTGTTCATGTCTTCAATGAATATCTTGTTGGTATCCCCACACGATTTCGTTATGTGAACAGGAAATTACATTCTCTATAGCTGCCTTCACCTCATTCTTGTAAACATTATCATTTTGAGATGATTGGCGGAGTAGAAAAGACATTCATTAATTCCTTAGGTTTGTGTTTTTCGTCTTGTTTTATGTTTGATTCATGATTGAAAGCATGAATCAAACATGAAAACCTATCTTGGTATTATATTTTCTATACAGACCATTCTTTTGGAAGATCAACACGCTTATACCCAATTTAAATCCAACACTTGAATGACTTATCTTTGGAATATTTTCAGTATTGATATAATCTTTAAATGCTTAGATGGTTTGCATTTGAATTATGAGGTTTCTTGTTTTGGTATATTTTAAACCCTTTGCAAAAAACTATGGTCATGCTAGTAGTCATGGGAATTAATGCGCAACTATTATACCATGTACTTAATCCACCTTGCTGGAACAGTGAATTAATAATCCTTTAATTACGGGTTATAGGTTTTCATACTCTATATGCGAGGTTTTCATTACCAGGAATGGTAAAGATTCATGACCAAACCCTCGATTTTTATGCTATGATAACACATAGGCTTTGTTTTGTATTTTTTTTTTCCTTTGATACATTCGGATCTATTCCTATTGCTCCTACCATCCAAACCTAAAACTATTCTGAGTCATCCCTGTTACATTCTAGTCGTGTTATTTATGGCTCTTGTTGTTCGTTTGGAGCCAAATGGTCATCAGGCATTGCTATCTCACGGTGATGCAAATCCAACCAGATAAACCGTAATTGCATGCCAGAGAAACGTTTTTGTGGGAGCGATCCTGAGAAAACAGTTACGAATTAGTCCAAACCCTTTAAGACCCATTTTGGAAATGGGGTCATTTACCTTCATTGTGAGCAGATTCTTTAGAAATGAATCCATTTCAGAGGTATGTTTCATTTTCTGGACTGCTTTTTCTTAGAAAATTTGTTTGTCCTGAATTTTATTTTTCCCCTTTCCTCTCTATGGGTGTGAAGATATGCAGTAAAAGGATGATTTCTATAATAGACATGAGATAAACCATGTTATAAAAGACCTGCGTGTTGATCCACAAGAGGACCATGCTACCATAGATCAAACTTTTGTTGTTGGTCGAAACCCATTGGGGAAAAAAGCCACGGTCTGTTTTCATGCCTAGAAAGTCATTGGAGGAGGTTTTTAGATGTGATAAAGGATATGTTTCCTTTGGTTCCTATTCATGAGCCAACTCAGATGGTTTCAAACAAATCAATTGTCAAAGGCAGGAATGCAAAACAAAGTAATTCAAACTTAATTTTTACAAGCAAGATGATAATGTAATTATCAAAAAACTCAACAATTCCACCATCATAAATTCGAATTTGTCAAATTACCGAAATAGTTAATAGTTGTTTATTTTTGGATTGGATTCTATTTGGAAAAAATAAAATAAATAGATTTTTGTGGTTGATTTTTACTATTTTAAACTAGCTACAGAAACATGTAGCTTATCTTTTTCTAAAAATCAGGTCTCTTTTAAATAAATAAAAATTAGAATTTGGTTATGAGTAATTGTCTAAATTATTCTTGTTTGGTTTTTCATGGAATAGTAGATTTAGATGCTAATCTTCTAGGGGATACATGTTCGACTTTGCTCTTGAATGATTAGTATTTCTTTTGTTTTCCATGTTAAAACTTTTAATAATTTTTGAAGAAAAAACCAACTCAGTTATGAGTGGTTGTTAGCCCTCTAATTTTGTAATATTTTTTATCTCAGGAGATCTCATCCTATCCTAGGATTAGGAAAATAGGATTTCAAAAAACACTTTAAATACTCTGCATTTTGTAAAGGAAGGCATCTTCTCCTGGAACAGATTATGGACAAATGATTGACAGAACCTAATGGAACAGCTTGTAGCAGTTCGGCTTTAGACCAATGTGAATGTTGTCTCATTTATGTTTTGTCTCTTCTATTTTGGAATAGTTATGTGATGTGTAGCTTTAGTCTCTGTGACATTTGATATTCCATTTTAAGTTGATATTTTAAATCTTGTATTTTATTTACTGTTTCATATGTGATAAATGTGATCATCAGTCTCAATTTTGATATCATGATTTTTCTTTGATGTTTTAATTGATACATAAATATGGATGTTTTACAAAAAGATTTCTCTGATTGTAATCATTCATAATCAAAATATTATTGGATCACATATGTTCAATATTTTTTTATTAAACCTTCGCTGCCAATACACATCTTGAATTTATTCGGGAAAATTTTACCATAAGCCTACTGTAGATTTCTTTTAGAAGGTGGGGTAGCTGGACACTTTTGTTCGCACAGAGGCTCAGACACAATTAACAAACTAATAACAGGTTAGATTCACCTGCTTCTAATTTTTCATCATTTTATTTACTAGTGGAATAGGATAGTCCTTTGATTTCCTTTTGACCTTCGATTTATCCTATTTCTAATTATGTTTTAGTCATAATTCTTAGATAGATGATCATAAATCATAAAATATAAAGGAATATGTGATTTCTTTATATGTTTTTGAGAATAGTTATAAAACATTGATTTTACAATTTTTCACGAAAATTTGTAACCTGTAATTATTCTGTTCATAAATGACATACCTGTATTTTATCTTTCCGCTTAAATACACGTGTAAATAATTAGATCAAGGTACATATTATATCTATAATAGTTTCTTAAACATTAGTTAGTTTATTTTATTCTTTACCTTAGGACCTTAGGTTCACTACTACATATCAAAAAATTTGCGACGAAAGTACTCTTTCATCGCAACATGCAAGAGAAAAAGTTTTTTTTTCTAAATCTACCCCGTGTTCATCACAATTTCGACGCCTACAGTTTGACTAAACTGTAATGGTCAAAGTTCGTCCCATAAGCGACGACCTTAGATTGGCCGTCACATAAGCGACGATAGTTGACCATAATAATTTAGTCAAACTTTACCGTTGAAAATGACCTAAAATAAACAGCTGTAAAATATATATTTTTTTTTAGGTCACTATCATCACAATTGCGACGATATTGACCTAAAATTGGCCTATAAATATTTGACGATTTGAAGATGTTGCGACAATCTTTCTATAACAACGACAGTTCCGAAAGGGTATTTTTGTGTGGAAAAATGTCGCAGAATGTTGTTAGAGGTGGGGAAAAAAGTAAAGCGGGTGAAAAGGGTGATGGTAGATGTTATTTCCCTTATAAAAAATGTTGCCTCAAACGTCCCATAAGAATTTTAAGAGCAACAACTACAAAACATTGTAGGAAATATGGTCACATTGATGGTGGATCGAATGAATATCGTACCATGGTAATTAGCTATATATTTATTATCTTATTTTATTTTGTCAATTTTAAATAAAATTATATATATGTATATATATATTGTTTAAATGTTTGTTATAGTATACACTATTTTTGCATGATTGTTTGTAATTATAAAGTTAGAGTTGCCATCTACCTTTCCACAGAATATTGCACCAAGTATTAGTAGAAATGATGTTGTACAAGCTGAGGAACATCATCATGACCAAGAAAATGAGGATCTCATGGAAGAAGATGATGGGACAAATCAAGTTAATGATCCCATGGAAGAAGATGATGGGACAAATCAAGTGATCCAAGATTTGTTTTCGCAGCCGGATGAGGATGGGAAAAATGTTGGTATTTATGATGAACCTCTATTAGAAAAGGCAAATAAACGACTTTATGAAGGCTCAAGAGCAAATATTCTCTCCGCTACATTGTTGCTAGTGAACTTAAAGGTTATGAATAATTTGTCGAACACTTGTATGACATGGATACTAAGGTATGTAATATGTTTCATCTCATACTGTACATAAATGTTGATTTTTTTATATTTGTTTTTAGTGTTAATTAATGTGTAAAATAAGAATGCATTTTTTACGATTAATATTCTTAC
>SNQJ01S0278656.1:0-11319 GCA_010110895.2 Picea sitchensis | reverse complement strand
TTGTATCTTCGAAAACATTCAAATATGATCCATAGATATTATATGTGTTGGGAACATTTCTTGGACCGAGTTGTGAGGTCATCAAAGTAGGAAAGAATGATACGAGTGAGATCATTGAAGGCATATGTCATCGTGCATTGGAAAGTTTCCCTTACTTTTTTTAGTCTGAAGGGCATGACGTGATAGGAAAAGGTGCCCCAAGGGGTTGTGAAGGTGGTTTTTTATTGATTCGCATGAAGGATTTGTATTTGGTTATAGCCGAAAAATCCATTGATGAGGGAAAGAAATTCATGTCTGGCACAAGAATCAATGACTTGGTTGATGAAGGGAGTGTGGAATTTGTCTTTGGGAAAATCTTGGTTTAGGTCAAAAAATTCTATGAAAACCTGAATGGTACCCTATTTCTAATTAATAGGGACATGATTGGAGACCCAAGATGTGTATGTGATGGGGTATATGAAGCCAACTGTGCGTAATTTGTCGATCTCAACTTTGATCACCATGGATGTGGAAGGGTGTAGGGGGCATTTCTTTTGGAGAACAGGGGCAACGCCAGGCCAAGTGTTAATGCGATGTTCAACAATGGTTGGGTATAACCCCGGAATTTCAGTGTATGAATAGGAAAATACATCTCGATATTATTGGAAGAGGGCCTTGTATGATATGATTTCCTCTGGAGAGCATGTGACTCCTAGAGTGATTTCTTCCATGCCATTGCGTTTGAAGGAGATATCAATCTTCATTGTGGGTGAAATATTTTCCATATTTCCTTATTCAAATGCATTAGGTCCGGGTATAGGATATTTTAACCAGTCTACATGGCAAGAGGGGATGAAATCCTTAGCTTCTATGGTACAAACAAGGGAATTTGAAGGTGGTCAAAAGGAATTGTGGGAAAGAAAGAAGGATCGATGATGAAATGCATCCCATGGGTAATCTGGCATGCATAAAACCTCTAGAATGTATTCATCATATTGAAAGGTGAGAGAGTACGAGTTTGTAACGGATGAGATTGGGCTGATGATATTTGTGGTGGTAATAAGTGAGACATCCATGGATGGAGTTTTAGTTGAGTATTTGGAATCATCATTAGACTTTGAGGTGGATGGACCTATGGGAGGGGAATGAGGAAGTTCAGTAGACGTCATGAACCAAATATCCATATATGAATTAGATGTAGAATGGTATGGGGGAGGGGTAATCTTGTAAATAGATGTTACACGAGAGTTTGGAGGGTTTGGTGGAAAGGTTTCACCTTGTGGTGGAATAGATATGGTAAGTGGGGTTGAAGGAAAGATGTTTGGTCATGGAGGGGGTATACCATAATTGTTGGGATGAGGATTGTTTATAGCTTGGTCCATTAGGTTGTGTATTGGTGGTGTAATGGGTGGGATGGAATCCCTCCATCATGATCGTCCATCAATGATGAGTGGGAATCAATATGTGTAATGATCCATCTAGTAACATAATGCGCAAGGGCATCGCATGTGCTCATTTACTGATGTAGAAATATAGTGAATGTCACTAATTGTTGATACAAAGGAGATGGGTTGGGAGGACTTTGGTGATGTGGTTTGGCGTACTACTGCCAAGGTGTCCTGAAATTGAGGGAGGGTTGGGAAGTGGTGCGTTTTTGGCCCTTGACCAAGTTTTGAGGAACACTTGGTCATATTTGACCATTTTTGCGACCTCGACAGCCTGTCAAAGATGGAGCGCCAGTGAAGCAGAGATCATGGGATCTCGGCCCACTTTCAGGCCCCTTTTTGGGTTTTGGGACAATGTAATGTTAAAGGGATTTTGGCCCGTGGGTTTACCCACACTTAGGCCCACTTTTTTATTTATAAATAGATGTCTAGGTGAAGTAAGTGTAGGACAGTAGCCTATCTGTGTGATGAGAGCTAAGTGCTAGTAGTGCTCTGTGCATGACTATAGAAGGGTTACAGAGATAAGTGCAAGTTATTATAGATATTATAGAAGGCTTTGTGCTAAAACGCAAGGAAGAAGGATCTAGCGAGTTACGCAGATCTTATGCCCTATGCGCAGAAGGGTTTTTGGTGATTGTGTGTTGTAATTGATTGAAGACATTAATAAAGAAGAAGAGTTGGTGGACGTAGCCCTAGGGTGTGGGTGAAACACGTACATGTTGTGTGGCTCTTATTTGTGCGATGTATCGATGTGTTTCTATGTGATGAATGTTAGATGGATCTGATGTTGCTTTGTGCCTAATAATGTGAATGAATGCTAGATCTGACCTATGTGGATGTGCTTAGTGCTTGAATCGGTTGGATATAATGCGTTCCTTTTATGTTAAGTGTTATTAGATGATGGATCTGGGTGCATACTGCAATACTCTGTAATTAGGGTGTGTCTGCATTGTTACTAAGAACTGAATATTGATGAAGATTAACTGTTAAGTGCTCTGTTAAGTGTTAGAATCACAAATATGTCTCCCAGCTAAGGTTGTAGACATCTGAGTCCTGCAACCACCCCTACCTCTACCTCGGGTGAGACTTCATCTTCTTCGCAAGTGTTGCCGAAAGGGTCAGTAGTTAGGGTTTTGTTGGTGTGTTGTTGTAGCATTGAACCCTGGGTCTGCCCTTGTGCCAACAAATGGTTATGTTGTCGAGACATGAAACTTTGATTGTTAGGAAATGAGAAAGAAGAAGCTTTGTGCAAATATTTGTCCTGAAACTTTGGAAGCTCTATGCGTGGACCTGTGCCCTAGTGCATAGTAATACACTTGATCTGAAAATCTTTGTGCTAAAGAAGGAAGGAAAGATCTGAAGAAAATAAGTCAGATCTGAATGCTTTGTGATCTAAGAAAGGTTAAAGTGGAATTTTCTGAAGAAAAGAGGTAAGATCTACAGAAAGAGGTAAGATCTGTAACCTTTGTGCTCTGATAGAGGTAAGAACAGCTAAAAGTTTTTAGATCTGGAAGCTTTATGCTCTGTAAAAGTAAGATAAGTGAAAAATTTTGTTTCTAAAATATTGATCTAAGTATGCTTGATAGAGTTTGCCCTAGCTTGAAAACTAGGGCATTGTTAAATGAAATAATGTTTGATATGAATAGATCTGGTAAGAATAATGATAAATATGTTATACCTATGCATAAAAAGAATGTTTGGACTAACCAATGGATGCAGGATCCTAGAAAGAAATTTTTTTAGGCTAGCTACCATGATCCTAGTGTGCAGTATAGAAGAGGTTGGGGATCATTTACAAGAAAGAGAGGATTAACCCTATGTTACAGTTGCATAAAACTAGGCCATCTAGATAAGGAATGCTCGGGTGGAAGACCTAGTTGCCTCTGTTGCAAAGCTTTGGACCATGAAGTTTTGGATTGCCTTAGAATGATTGCTAAGATTGAAAGAATGAATCTGAATGAAGAAAACCCTAAGACATCTCTAGAAATAGCCAAATCTCATAAATAATCTAAGAAAGTATTACTACACATGAAAGAGACCCTGAATGACCACCGACATTTTAGGTTATCAGAGATCTTTAAAGAAAAAGAATGCATCGAAGTAAGAATAGGAGATTTCGACATTGACTGTGTTCTTGATGAAGAAACACCAGTAAACATCATGCCAGAGAGAACTTGGGAAGCTATAGGAAGACCTGCTATGATCCCTTCACTAAGAGGAATAAGACTCTTTAGGGGAAAGATGGTGACCCTATGTGGAAAGCTCACTCAGATATCTATGAATGCTAATGGAACTTCGACATAAGAAGATTTCAAGATTATCAAGTTTATTGAGGACAACGCCCCATTTACTATGTTACTTAGAAAACCTTGGATTAAGAGAGATCAATCCAGAAAGAAAGAAGAAGAAAAAGTTTTAGAATAGCAAAGACAAGAGTTAATAGATTTCATGACTAGAAGGATTGAGAATTTGATTGAAGAACAAGGGAATAGATCAAAGCCACTTATTGTTAGAGGCCCAGATGTCTAAGTTGAAAGAATGTCAGAAGGCTCACAGAATACCGAAGCACAAGTCCCAGAAAAGGAAGAATTATTACCCCTAGGTCTTAGGAGAGAATCTCAGCAGTGCAAAGTACCTATGTTCAAGGAAAATAAGAATCAAAATGGGAAGAGAATACTTGAGATGAAGCTCACTGGAAAAAATGCTAGGAAACTAATTAAAAGGAGAGCTAAGATTGATAGACTGTAGAATATTTCAGAGGGAACCTCACAGAATGGAAAACTTGCATAAATTAAACTTCACCGAGATATCAGACCAACGACATAGGCCACTTCGCTGAGGCGAAGCAATATAGTCGTTGGAAGCTGATATAACCATTCGACTGCTTCTCCAAACGGGTTGAAAATAATTGATGGTTCGCCACTAGAGCATCAGACCGCACTATAATGGAAAGAACATCATTTAATGGCACCTCATACTCATTGCAAGAAGAGCTTCGCTAAATTTCTTACTTAGTCCGTCGTGCCACGAATTAAGAAAACCTTTTTCTAACTAAGAACTTGAGCCCACAACTTGATATTATTTTACATTGTGATCATCGCCTTGTTCCCGTACCCTCCACTGAATCTAGTTCACACCCGTTCTAATCGACCCCAAGATTGTATGTCAGACGAGCTCAGTGTAGTAGAGAAAGTAGTCAAAGAAGATCGGGTTGAGTTAATGACTGAGAGAGTCATGTCAGAAAGAAGGATTTATGCAGGTGTGCAAGCATCATCAACAAGAGGAGTCCAAGATTCTCCCTCAATTGCTCGCAGAGAAGGACCTTCGAGAACCACGACAGAGAAAAGAACAAAGAACATAGATGGCATTGCAAACACCAAGCTTATTCCACACATTCTTTCGACTTACATACCACCTATGAGCCATGATATTAACCGCGACAGTGTACCCAGATACTTTGAGTATACTTTGATCACCGCGTACGTTCCGAAAGGGGTGCACATAGTTCGAGCTGATCAAGACAAGATCGCAGTGTTGAAGTTTAATGAATTCAACCTCAGTGACAGGAAAGTCTACAGTATTCTTTCCCCACACAAGTATCTAATGAAGATGAACGGAAACAACTTGAATATCATCCCACAGTCTTGGACCCAGAACCTCGCGTAGTCTACATTGTTGAATGTTATGAATATCCCACACTTTGGAAGACACCAGGAGGTGAATGCGTGCGTAACGTTTCTTCTATCTTACTATCACAGAGGATACCTATGGCTAAACCAACACATCACTATGGATCCAACTTTGATCAATTGGATCACAAGGCTTAGAATGCAAGGCCCTAACCCACATGATTTCTACCCTGGAAAGACCTCTGACCGAGCATTAGCACAGAGAATTAAGGAAACCTATGGCGATGTCGAGAAGGTCATGCAAGGATACAAGGTAGCCTCTATCTAGAGTGGTGCAGTGTTCCTTTCCTGTTAGCTGATCATGGGCAAGTTATTTCCTAAGAATAGACCAACTCAAGTGACCAGATTCATGGTTGACCTCGCAGGGAAGTGCGCAGAGGGATTACAGATGAATTGGGCGCAACACCTTGTCAATCAACTAGAGATTGATTGAAGAGAATTTCAAGACCAAGGGTATGACTTCCACTTTGGTTGGATTCTCATACTGATCACTTCCATTAACTAGAAGCTACCAGAATGTGCCACTTTCCTGGATATAGAACCCTTCAAACCACTAGCCACGAAGTTTTGTACGCTGTGGTATTCCAGCGACATGAGAAAATAGTGGCAGTGCAATGTCGTCTTCCATGCCTGCTACAACCAGTTGAAGATAACAATCCAGTCTACACTATGCATCACCCCGAACACACTTTACAGTTTTAGACCCTTGATGAAGTTCAACGTAGACCGCCACTTCACCTACATTACAACGTGCACTGATGAGCATAAACAACAACTCTATTCATATTACAAATTGACAGAAGATGACTTGGAGGAGATTACTAAGGAATGGTCGACATACCTCCTTGTTCTAGCGGACCCCATAGAGATGTCCAATGTGGATAGCCATGAAACTATTCCAGACACACCTGGACCAAGTAAAACAAAGAAAAATGATGAAGTGCATGATGTCCATAGAACATCAATGGAGACATCTTTGACCCCACATGAGCAGGGAGATGATGGTGGAGAACTAGGTGGCATGAAAGTTGAGCAAAACAAAGGTGAAGTTACTTCGCCTAGAGATTAAGAGGATCCAACCAAGAAAAGGAAGGTTACCCTGCCAAAGCCTTCATCATGAAAGAAAGCCAGAGCCACCAAGGCTATGTTTAAGACTACCCTCACCTCAGACGACTTCGACTTCTTATTTTCTTTGTTGAATGATGCTTCATTGGAGATCGTGAAAAAGCAAGAAGCAAATAAGGAGGAGGTATTCAGCTGAATCAAGGAGGTATTCTATTGCACCCTCGACAAGTGGAACAAAAGAACTAGTAGATGAGCTATCCCAACTGCACCAGATTGCCAATAAGGTTGAAGCTCACCTTCGACGAGCTTAGGAAGAGACAGCGCAATACCCAAGATTTGGTGTAGGCATAAAAAGATATGCTAGAACAACGCAGTAATGCAAAACAAGAAACACTATCTCTTCAAGCAAAGTGGGAGGAAGAGAAAGAAGCGCTACAACAAGACAGGGAATAGTTGCTCATAGAGAAAATCGAAGTACAGGAACGGGTTCACAAAGAACTTTGATCTGTAACAATAATCGAAGTACATATAGAAGAACAAGTTCCATAGAAGGTAGAACAACTAGAAGGAGTGATCCAACAACTTCAGCAGCGCATCGCAGACCTTGAATTTCGCATTGTGCCTGAGACACCTCAAGAAATAAGAGATCTAAGAGAGGCCACTACCCGAAGTACATTTGACCGACTAAAATCCTTTTCCTTGGAATACAAGTAGCTGATCTCCAGAAGCGCCCATACATATGAAAACGTCACGGAAAATCTAGAATTACAAGCGTTAGAGTCACAGCTCCAACACGCACAACAACAGGCAGACACGTTATAAATGCAGCTAAAGGCCTTGTCACCAGTTCTGAGAATGAAGAGGTTTCCATAGAAATGCATGACCCAGCAACAAGTACGTAGACTCTAGAGTAAAGTAATGGAAGTCTCTCAACGACATCAACCAGTGCAAGAAAATGCATGCCAATTATTCACTGAACTTGAAAGCCAAGGAGTAGAACTTGAATAGGTTATGAGTATAGTAGAACAACGCCTTGAAGGACCAGTAAATGATGCACTTATTCAGGAGTTCACTGAGTAAGAAGCAGTAGAACTATAGTATATCGAAGCATCATGAGCCAAGATCGAGGCATTCGAAGTGGAATTTCTTAGACCAGAATGACTCAGGACGAGTCACAGGTGAGTGTTGGGGGCTTGTTGGCCTTTGACCAAGTTTTGAGGAACACTTGGTCATATTTGACCATTTTTCCGACTTCGACAGTCTGTCGAAGATGGAGCACTAGATGAAGCAGAGATCATGGGATCTCGGCCCATTTTCGGGCCCCTTTTTGGGTTTTGGGACAATGCAATGGGAAAGGGATGTCGGCTCATGGGTTTACCCATGCTTAGGCCCACTTTTGTATGTATAAATAGATGTCTAGGTGAAGTAAGTGTATGATGGTATCCTATCTATGTGATGAGAGCTAAGTGCTAGTAGTGCTTTGGGCATGACTGTAGAAGGGTTACAAGGCTAAGTGCAAGTTATTATAGAGATTATAGAAGGCTTTGTGCTACAACACAAGGAAGAAGGATCTAGCGAGTTGCACAGATCTTTTTTTCTGTGTGCAAAAGGGTTTTTGGTGACCGTGTGTTGTAACCGATTGAAGACATTAGTAAAGAAGAAGATTTGGTGGACGTATCCCCAGGATGGGGGTGAACCACGTACATGTTGTGTTTCTCTGCTTTGTGCGATGTATCAATGTGTTTCTATGTGATGCATGTTAGATAGATCTGATGTTTCTTTGTGCCTAATCATATGAATGAATGATAGATCTGACCTATGTGTATGTTCTCAGTTCTTGAATCTGTTGGATCTAATGTGTTCCTTTTATGTTAAGTGTTATTAGATGATGGATCTAGTTGCATACTGTGATACTCTGTAATTAGGGTACGTCTGCGCTGTTACTAAGAACTGAATATTGATGAATATCAATGGCTAAGTGTTTTGTTAAGTGTTAGAATCACATATCTGTGTCCCAACTAAGGTTGCAGACATCTGAGTCCTACAACCACCCCTGCCTCTACCTCGGGTGAGACTTCATCTGCTTCGTAGGTGTTGCTGAAAGGGTCGATAGTTAGGGTTTTGTTGGTGCGTTGTTGTAACGTTGAACCCTGGGTCTACCCTTGTGCCAACATGCATGTAATGGTTATACTAAGACCACATATCATAAGCGTTCTTAGTTCTAAAGTTGGGGGTTTTGGAGGAATAAGGTTTTGGGGATAATGGTGGTGATACTCATGTGGGTAGTAGTGGTGTACTTAGAGGTTTTGGAATGAGATTTTGTAACTCGAGTAAAGGGGGTAAAATATTGGTAGGATGTCCAATGGTGGTGCACAATGTGCATGGAGGTGGGATGCATGGTGGGGAATGGAGGGAAGTTTTTTTATTCTTGTACATGCCTTGTTGGTTTCTGGTGGTGCCCCCTTTGTGTGAATTAGTGTCTCTTATGGTGGTAAAATTACCCCCAACTGCGTGACTAGTTGGGTGAGTGGGTTGGTGAGCCACTGATTGTGGTAATGGGACCATGGGTTGAGAAGGGAGAGATAAGCCTCGTACCATAGTTGGTGGTTCTATATACCATACAAGGATGGATATAACCATATTAGGTAAAGTGAGAGTAGAAACAACTTGATATGTTGTTACTACTAGGGGAGGATAAAATAATGGTACTTGGGTAATGTCCCATGTGATCGTTTGATAAAGAGGGATTTGACCCATGGGTGGTGGGTTTTCAATTGATTATAATAAGGGTGGTCCCTCAGGAGGACCCTCTACGGAAGGACCAATGATTTTATAGAAGGAGAGGTGTCAGGAATCTCCACCCATATGAGGTAACTATACAAACATTGGTTGTGTTGGGGGTGGGACTGAGGTAGTTCGGATATGACCCTAGTAAGGATGGGTCATGAAATAGTCCTGGTCCGACATATACCATTGGTACAAGGTCAAAACTGGAGCATATGAGTGACATGATTTTGTTAATGTGTCTTGATTAGTAAGGTTCATAGTGGTTCAACTGATCAATGGTGACAATTTTCCCATTGTGAGGGAATAACATGGTACGAAATACCGAGGAAGATACGACCTGCATGGAGTACATTTATATTCAACCGAAAAGGATATTGTAATCCAATGGGGTGTCTATGAATTCTATGTATATTAGGATTGTCTTTCCACCTAATTCCACTGTAACATTTTGATACAAGCCTTCTATTTGGGATGGTGTATTCTCATAATCTTGAAGGCTGATGGAGGGGATTAACTCAGCTGAACTGAGTTGTTGCCATACTATTTTGGACATGATGCAAGTATATGATACTTCATCAATGATACAACAATGGATGGTGATATTCCATATTTTGAATAGAATTTGGAATGTGACCAAGGATGGGAGTCATGGGTCTACTATGTCTAAGTCAAATGTGATTAGATGGGTGTCTGTGGGATCTACCGCCCCCAATTGTGAGAGTAATTCCTTTCATTGGGAAGGGCATGTGTGAAGGACTTCCATAGGTGAAATGGAATATGGTGATTTTTCTAGATCGTCAATAAGGTTTTAGATATGAGCGGTCTGAGCATGAGGATTATGCACATTACTGCTCAATGGTGCGCGAGGCATGCAGGCGATGGCTTTAGTGTTAGGATGAGGGATCATCAAAAGTTGTTCGGTTGGTGGTTGGGGAGATTTTGAAGTGGTGGGTAGTGGATTAGGGGGTGTACCATATTGGAGACTATGAGTTTGTAAAAGGATTTCATCTTCAGGAGTGAGGAGGATATGACGGTGGTACTACCTAAGTGGGACTAGTCGGGTGTAGGGAACAACCCCTATGTGTGTGGGAGTTGGGTAACTTATGGTTGAGTGTTAATTCTTTTTTGGTGTGGGATGGGGTTTTGTAATACCATCGATGGTGGTGGTGGAATATAATTTGGAAGTCCCTGTGGTGGCCCTTGGGGGTTAGGTGTCCACGGGGGATTCATGGCTTCCTTCATACATTTGTAGTCAATGATTTGGGGGAAGTGCTAAGTGTAATGGCCATATTCACCACATAATTTGTAAGGTTAGTTGGTTCAAATATTTTTATTTATCCCTTGGCATGGTTGGCCATTTTAATTTACCCTTTAAGGGTTTGGATTGGGTTGGTGTTGGTTTCCCCCAGATTGGGGATTTTGTTGTCGGGGGTTCCCACCTTATTCTTGGTTCCTATAATTTCCTTTCTTCCAGTTTTATTGGGTTGTTGAGGTGGTTTGGTTGTATTCAATTGTTCACATGATTGAACCTGTTTGAGAGGGTAAGGTTGGATGAAGTTGACCCCTTCCTGGAGTTGTTTGTGTTGGGGTACAACATGTTGGGGAAGACCCAAAAAAAGGATAATATGGATTACCTTGTGGGGTTCCATATGGGTTGTAATAAGTGGAGGTGGCTCCACTATTACTGGGTGTATATGAGGTTGTTGGTGGGGGAACCATATGTGGGGTGAGTACTGGTTGGGGTAGGGACATGGATAAATGTGTACCCATGGTAGGAAGAGGTTCCATGAATGTTGGAGAGGCGGTGGGGGACGTAAATATTATAATTATATTTTCTAAAGTGATTATAAATACTTTCATTACACATTAAGGAATATATTATGGTGGAAAATATTGCTATGTGCTAAATCCATAAGCACTTAATGGTTCTCAAGTAGCATTGCTTGCTAATCAACCATGTATCTCTACATCATTGATAGATCATTCCTTATGAATGTTGTGGATATCCATATTCTAAATGACAACCAACAATATGGACTACCTCTTGAATTATCTCCATCTAAATCCAATTGAAATCCACACTCAAATAGTGTTTACTTGAAAATATTGTGACCTAAAAAATGGCATATTACAATAATTTCTTATAGAAATAGTTTTTCTCATTTATCTTCTACATAATTGTAAATTACTTACCAATATCAACTCAATGTTATGTCAAATTAACCTCCATAACTAGTACTAGAATTACTCAATTATGAATATGACATAAGCTAAACTTCAATTATGAAAGTACACAAAATTTGGACAACCCAAACACTTCATATATATTTAGAATATGAATTACATGCACCTAC
>SNQJ01S0278655.1:0-11319 GCA_010110895.2 Picea sitchensis | reverse complement strand
GATTCTGCATCAGTGTGACAGCGACCTTTCCCAAAGGCGCCGCCAAGGCTGGCCCTCACATCCTTCATAAACATACGTCGTAATCCCGGAAATAATAAATTCTAAGATTCTAATATTCAAATGTTCAGATTTAACCTAAAAGAGCAGTGTCCGGTATTATAAATTAGAATAGTCGAATAGCGACAAGCCCGCATGTAAGCTTTTGGTCGGTGACACTGTCCTTATATTATATTATATGTGGCATGATATTATAGTACTTTTGGGTATAAATATGAGCCGTCATGTTGCAGATTCATCCATAAGTCATATTAAAATTTTCAGCAATGATTTGGTTTATACTTCAGATTCGATATGATTCGAGATTATTCTTTTTTCACCTGTTTCTAAATCGATATGGTTTGTCCATGAGCCTCTCCTCAACAATAGAATTTGTTTGGTTGGGCAGAATCGAGAATGGCAGAACGTTTCATAATCTCATATGGCATAATTGTTTTTATTTTATTTTTTATCTGGCTTAAAATTCTTTGGCGGCAAGGAATAATAGACAAATATTAAAATTCTTAGACGGCAGGGAATAATAAAGAAACAATAAGTTATTGGACGCTAAAAAGGATTGTTATAATCATACTATTATAATCTCACTTTGGCGGTAGGAATAATAAACAAATAATTAATTCTAAGTTTGCTGTGAATTTTTCTGACTAAACAATCGTATTCTATATTAAAAGCAGGGAGAGACTGAGTTTGGCCGGTGGGACATGTGCAATGGAATGGCATGTATAAACTCGAGTGGAGGCTTCATGTATAAACTCGAGTATAGACTCATCTGCAGCGGAGCCATCAGACTCTTCTTCATTAGGCCATCCGGTAAGATTTCGCTCATATCACATTAAATTTGCAGCAATGATTTGGTTGATACTTCAGATTTGATATCATTTTTTTGTTTTGTTCTTGCTCACCTGTATTTGAATCGATGTGGTTCATCGTTGAAGATTTCATGAGCATCTCCTTAATATCAGAATTTCAGAATTTGTTTGCTTAGACAGAATCGAAAATGGCAGAACGTTTCAGAGAAGCCGTATATAGTCTCATCTCCGAATTTATCTGCGAGATTCTAAAGGACTTGGCGAATGAGTTTATGACAGAAGCCACGAAAGCTCTTACTGACAAGATAATGAAGTTGCTTCCCACTCAATTCAGTTGGTGGATTCTGGCTGTTTCCTTCTCTTTATTGTTTCTCAGCCATCGAGGCGGCCTTCCCCACAACTTAACGTGGGGTTTGGGCGTTGCCCTTATGAAAATAGCGATTTCACTATTAATTATTGGCTGAATGTAATGCAGGGATTTGATGGCAATGATCAGCTTGGAAGTGCCGGCCATTTGGGTTTATTGTAATGTATGGATTTGATGGCAATGATCAGCTTGGATGTGCTGGCCATTTATGTTTATGTACAGTCTCTGGTGGTGGCTATTTATGTTTATGTAATGCTTGTGGATCCACTTTGATACCTAGTAATTAAGGTTTAGAGTATTCTAAACATTTTACTTGTTTTTTTTTTTTAAGATTTTGTCTAAAATTTGGTGTTTTTTTTTTTTAAGATTTTGTCTAAAATTTGGTGATGAATGGTTGGATCTGCAGATTTGAGTGGTTAAATTTGTATAATTCAAGTGCCCCGAGAATTTTTCAGCAAGCTGAATCTATTTATGCATTCAGAAAAATAATTTAAACAACAAAAAATATAAATTTTATCCAAATTTACATCCCCGAATTCCGACCAATTCTTACCCAAAAAGGTAAAACTTTTAGCAAACGCGCTGTTCTGCAGAATAATCAATTTAATGATTATTCATCAATACTTCATGCTATTGATAAGACTTCGTTCAATTTTTTCAAGTGGGAAGCACGACGATTTGACGTGTTAAATTAAGAAATATAGATCTCAATCAACGGTCATATATATCTTGGTGAACAATTTACTCCTGGGAAGGCCTTTAAATATTTCAAATCTATTTGTTTGACGGAACGTTCAAGTTGTCATTAATTTATTTTGATTTATAGCTGGGTGTCCAACGTTCCTATCTTTTCATTTCTAAAATTTATGTACTTTATTTTTCAACCACAGAAACCTTAAGGCAAACGTACTATAATTTTCAGAGGATTCCCTAACCAGCAACTTGTGAGAGTTTATATATTTCACTTTCAATCAGAGGCCTTTTTAATATTGCAAATCCGACATAAAACCATGCGCAAGTTTTTTGTCCCACTCACTCCAAATAATATCAATTCCTTAACCTCCATTGTACGGCCTATCTGGAGCTGGCCCCACTCCTATATTCTACGCAACCCTAGTGCCTATCTGGAGTCGAAGCGTGCATCAGGAAACAGGTGGGAAAACAGTGAATGACACAACGCCATATAAAGAGGCAGAAGAAGACTAACAAGTAAAAACACAGTATACTATACAGATTCGTTCGTTCAGTCGCTCAGATATTAAGCCCCGAAATTCGCCATCCCAGCATACTTTGTCGTTTTTCTTTGGTTTCCGTTTTTGACCAAGTATGAGGATTTCTTTCTTTCCCTTTCGCATTTCTTTCTTTCCCTTTCGCATTGACTACCAATATTTACATGGAAGCCCTGAATCAACCACTCCTCTGCTGCATTCCCTGAGAGAATGCAGTCCAACTTTTTCGTATTTCCTCACAGAGAACTTCAGAACCTTGATAAGGAATCCAACTTTGTGAATGTCATCACCAAGGGAAAAACCTCTCCCCAAATCCAAGTGGACGAAAGCTGCGGTTCCCGGAGGAGACAAATATACGGCCATCAAAGCCATATTAAGGGAATTCTCTCGCATGTTTAGTATACCCTGGAGGAACAGGAGGAGGTGGCGAGAGTGAAAGGCGTTGAAGTTTTCAATGTGGAGGTGTAAAGTTGAATTTTATGTTTAATGTCCAAAAATTGGTTTCCTTTTATAATGAAAAAATTTAGCGAATGTCCGATAAATCAAATATGGGTTCAACTGCGTTTGGACAGTGGAAAAAAAACCATGTTATTCCATATTGCAACTTTATCTTCTGAAAATGAGGTGAAGTCCATTCCTAGACCGCATAACTATCAACTTACAACTCTTATTTTCTTGGAATTTCACATCTCTGCTTACTATCAACTTCTTGGTCATATGATTATACAACCTATATGCTTTAGACTGTTCACTATATCTCACAAATATATATTTTTCACTTCTATCATCAAGATTTCTCCTCAGCTCTTCAGGAATATGAGCATAAGCTACACAACCAAAAACTTTAAAATGAGAAACTTCGTACCACTCCAAGCTTCTTGAGGGACTTGATTTTTAGTGTTGGTTGGTGACAAATTTAAAATATAAAGTGTTGTTTCACCCTATTATTCATTTGACAAAGTCTTGGTCTTTTGTATATTTCTAACCATATTCATTATTGTCCGATTCAAATGTCTTTGATTTGTACTTGAGAAAATATACCCAGGTTTTTCTGCTAAAATCATCAATGAATGTTAGAAAATAAAATTTACCTCATATTGACTTTGTTTGCATTGGACCACAAAGGTATGTATGCACCACTTCAAGGTGTTATTTTTCTCTATAGGAAGCATCAAGAAAACTACCCCTTTGGTGTTTGGCCAAAATACAACTCTCAGAGGAGTTTTTTGTTCTTTTATAATGGGAAAACCTTTGACCATTGACTTCTTATGTACAAGACTAAGACTAGTAGATGGAAAATGACCATATCTAAGATGCCACAACCAATTCTCATTTGAGCTTGATGCATTTTAGGCACATGACTGTGATAAATTTACATTTCTCAATATAAAGGGAACATTCTTTTTCGGTCATTTGTACTGTAGCTATAATTTTCTTACTATATGGTTTGTCCAAGATTGTACACTTGGAACCTTAAAAAATGACCTTATAACAATGTTCATTCATCTTTCTTACACTCATTAGATTATTTCTAAGACCAAGGACATAATAAACATCATGAATATCATTCTTTTCATTTTGTTTGGTCAATATTGAAATTAGAGCTATCTAAACTAAAAAACACTAACCAACAACCATAGATCATGAATGTTGTTTGCTTCTTCTATCACTTGACATGAGAAGAACATTGATTCAGATGTTCCTTCTTCAATGTTGGTAACATTTTCTCTACCCCTATTCATATATGCTTGCCTCTTTCCGCATTCACTTTTGTAGTGACCAAATTTCTTGCAATAATAGCGCTGGATCCTTGATTTGTCAATCTATATTGACTTATTAAAATTGTTGCATCTCCCCCTTTGGTTCTGAGAGTGTCTTTGTGCTTGTTTCGACTGTTCACTCTGTTATGAACATTATGAAGTTGACATCTCTCATGTTTGAGAGCAACCTCTGCCTCATCTTCCTTTACTTCTATTCCCTCGACCTCTACCTTTGCTTATAGAGGCCTGAGACTGAAATGCATTCTCCAAAGATTCAGTATTTCGACTGAACCTATTTTCATGGGTTAACAAAGATCCCATGAGTTCTACAATTGTCAATTGTGACAGGTCTTTCGACTCTTCTATGGCGACCACGATCATATTAAACTTACCAGGATGGCTTCGAAGTAACTTCTCAACGACCTTTTTCTCTTGAATGTCTTCTCCATGGATGCACAACTGATTCATGATGCTTGTGACATGGGTCATAAAATGATCCACAGAGTTTGAATCCTTAATTTTAAGAGTCTCAAAACTCTTCATGGGTGTTTGGAACTTTGCATTTTTTACTTTATTTGTGCCCTGATAGGTTGTTTCAAGAGTATCCCATGCCTATTTGGCATGATTTGTTGTTGCGAATTTGGGGAAAACATATTCCTTTAACCCTTGTTTGATGAGCCATAAGGATTTTCTATCCTTCTTCCTCATTTCTTCGAGGTAATTTCTTCGCGCATTTTTCATTTCTTGCAGATCAGTCAGATCTCGTTCCTTGAATCCATTAACTGCTGCTTCCCAACAATCTTTAGGCCGGAGGAAATTTTTCATCTTAATAGACTATGCATCATAGTTCTTAACTGTTAAAATTGGTCTTCGTGACAGTGTTGGACTCTTGATAGACATCATAAATCTCTTGTTGACAATCGTCTCCCCCTTTTTGGCTTAGATCTTGACCAAAATACCTTTTCCTTTGTCGAAGCAGACAAAAACCCAAAACTTTTCTCACCCTGGTCGCTCCTTGTCTACACTTGGATTCTCCTTGTCCACACCGTCCACACGTCCTGTAGCTAGAAATTATTTTTTTCAAGTGTTGGGTTTTCATACGCGTCATATACATTGGATGGGGGTAATCCTCCTTCTCCTAGATGCTCTATGTACACTGGCAGGGGGCGTTTTCCTCCCAAAGCGCGATTTTCGAAGGATATGCCCTCAAAATTTACCAAAACGACCTGAAAAATGCTCCTCTTCCTGCTATGGCTTAACCAAGCTAAAAAAATCTCTCCAACAACTTGCAAATTTCTCTCCAATCTTTGAAGAGTCTTAGTCTCACATCTATGATACCATGTTCAAGTTCTAGCAAAGGAAAGTATTGACAAAACATAACATACACACAGAATGAAAATATGGATCTATTCAGCGCTTCTCCACATTCACATAAAACACTAAATTGCGAATACATGAAATGAGATAATTCTCTAGAACACTCCATCGTTCACCTACCTAATAAATGTATACTCACCTATCTTATTTGTGCATTTATGATTCCCATCCATTATCAATGTGGAGAAATTACTCCATTTAACAAAAATCAATATCAAGGGAATGCTTCCTATTTAAATTGAGTCGTTCTCATTATTCTCTCTAGATTTGTTTTTTAAAATTAATGTTAATAGAAAAAAGAAGAGACCAGAATAAACAAGAAAATGTCCATTTTGACCCAGTTGAACTCGCATAACGTCATTCTAATTTCGAAAATTTAATAGGTAGCAACATTACTACATTCTTCATACCCACTCGCCAATCTCTCCATTCCATATTGAAATTTTTCTTTTTATGTAGTAGTTGTTTTATTCCACAATTGTCCCCTTGATAGCTATTTGATTTCATGTTATTTATTGTATTTTGATTTAAATGATTCTCTAGAGAGGCCAGTTTCCAAGAAGCATATTTCATGTATACATTCTCTTATTTCAGTTCACTTTGCAACATATTATGTATTTGATGAGGGAAAGATTCAGATGAGTTTTCTCAATTGTATTCATATGTTTTTAAATGTGTATTCCCCTGATTTGTTTTACATGTATAAGCATATTTAATAACATATGAGTCCCTTTTCTGACAATCCTTTTCAGGGGCACTTAAAATCCATAATGAAAAAGAAAATATTTGTACAAACTAGAACTATGTTCACTTAGTACCATGATTATTTTGTTGACATATTTTTGTTGAGTTTTATAATTGTTTAGGTGTTAAATACCCACACCCACTTGCATTTTTTTATCTCAGAAATATTCCTCTCCCATTGACATAGTGGGTATTGAGAATGTGTTTGACTTAATTTTATCCTCATCACAAAAAAAAAAAACTTTTAATGGTCTTTATCGATATATTGAGCAACTAGTTTAGAGAGTAGTGCTAGTAACTGACTTGCCATGTTATAGAATAAAGTAATCTTATTTGTTTGTATGTGTCCTCTATTGTGTGAATAAATTATGGGAATTGCTATTGAATATGGCATAAGTAATTGGGTCATTTCTAATGGGTATGGGATGCATATTTTGCTAGATAGGTAAACACCTTACCATTGTTTGGGGTATAATCGAACATTCTCTTTTAGTTGATACATGATATTTCAATTCTTGACTCATCTTAACACTTGTCTTTTTTTATTATATACAAAGTTATGTTGCATGGGGAATCCCCCTAAAAAAATAAATTATATTGGATTTTGTCGAGTTTCGGGGACTTTAGGAGCCCTAGGAAACATCCATAAACTATTAGGGACTTCATTAGGGATTGGAAGACTTGCTCGTTGTCCCTAAGAAATTCCAAGTAGATTTCCAGGATGTTTTGGGTAGATTTCAAGGATATTTTGGGCATGTCTCTTTAGTTTTGACAATGAACATTGATGATTGGAGTCTTGTACAACATATTAATATTTCCCATCGATTGTTTTTCTTTTTATGATGAATCTAAATATGTTGTACAAGTTGAAACTAAAAATATGGGTTTTATTTTGTGTTTATGGTGATTTAACTATTGTCTTTTCAACAACAACGTTACAACAATAAAAGTCACGATGTCAAAAACTAAGAAATGCAACATCTGGGTGAGTGCAAGATAATGATGGTCTCTCATGGCATGTTAGTGGCAAGGCAAACATGGAAAAACAAAAATCTCTTAACTTGGACAGATTATTCAAGGTACTTTTACATTGAATTGGAATATGGTGTAGACTAGATAGATATCTACATTAGGCAAGATTCAAAAAAGGAAGTGCAGAAAACAACCTTGATTCAGTTGGATATCGATGGCCACCCACCTTTTCCAACTGGCTCAAAACAATTTTTTGGCAATTTTGGTAATTTACTATTTTTGCTAGTTTTTCGGGTCCTCAACTTCTGGAGCCATTTTGAGGCCCTAAACGAATTTTTTTGGGCATCAAACCTCTAGCAAATGAGTCTATTTCAAACTTCATATTCATTGTCAACAGTTGTAGTCATTGGATAGATATTTATAACGATGTATAGAGCGCCCCAAACAGAGATCGTATGCAAAAGTTACGTCCCCAGGAAGTTGACATATCAACTACCTCCATCGAGGCCCACAAACCTTTTGGATTTTCATCTTCCAGGGTTAGGGTTTTGGATTTTACTTATGTTAAAAATTCCTTTGGAGCCTCATTGTAATAATCATCTTCTTGCGAATGCGAGTAGCCATCACATCTCTTCTCAGAGATAAGCTGCCACCATTCTAGTGAGTCTTTCACTCTGTATTTTTATAGTCTCTGTACATTTATTTCATTGATAGAAATCGTGTACTACTGTATCTTTGAGTTTATGGTTTCATATTTGATACATTTATGTTATATCATTGGATATCAGTGATATCTCTGTGCATTTATTTATTATATCTCCTCTCTCATTTTGTGTCGAAAAAAATATGGATCAGTGTTATCAGAGCAGATTGCTCTTGATCGTTTTTTCAGTGCAAGTCCCCGATGAGGTTTGAGTATAGTAAGTTGGGTCTCGAGCCTGTCTCTCCTGAAGACAATCTCTCTCACATGCCCAAGAAACCCTCCATGGCGGAAGAAAAGAAAAACTACGGAGCAAACGATCCTATCAATCTATTGCTTGAGCAATCTCTCACGCGATAGAGGGACGAAATGATGGAGAATTTTTCCCACATCCTTCAACGCTTGCCAATAGCAATAGGTTCATCTTCATCTAACAAACACTTTGGAAGAACCTCTCCTTTCAAGGTACAGGTTAATTTTGATATTCCTTTATTTGAAGGTCAGATAGATGCGGATGCCCTAGACAAATGGTTAAATTTGTTAGAAGGTTATTTCTTTGTTCATAATTTTTCTGACAGGGAAAAAATCACTTTCGCACTCCTTAAATCTCTCCCCCATGTAAAACATTGGTGGGAAACTTACTGGGAGAAAAGTTCCACAGAGGAGTCTGGAATATATGGGGCGAAGCACACTTGGTATTTTTTATGGATTTGGTAAAGGAACAGTATTACCCTGTCGGAAAATATGAGGACTAGTACATGAGATGGACCACACCGAGACAAGAGAGGGGCCAAGTAGTTTCAGAGTTCACCAATATATTCCACACCTTGTGCACCAATCTAGGTATCAAAGACTCCAAACGTAATTTGGTTTCGAAATACCGTGGGGCTGTACACAAATACATCCAAAATGAAATGGATTTTCTGGACATCTCATCACTCAGTGTTTCGTATCGATATGTTGTTAAAATCGAGAATAAATTTAAGCACCAGACTAAACGGGAGTTTGAGTATGAAAATCTGCAACAAACAAAGTATGATAAACAAGGCCCTAACAAAAAGTCTCCCGAAAACCATTCCAAGCCATAGGAAAAGAAGGGTCATGGGAAGACAAAGAAGGACACCGGAAAATTGTCGGATTTCCACAAAATCCCCTAGCACAACACTGATGAATATCGCTCAAAACAATCATTGGTGGTCGAGATCAAAGACAAGGAGCCGAACCTTGATTCATAATCTGATTTTAAAAGTACTCATAAGAGACAGATCATCGATGCAGACCCCACTGCTATTGTCGTAACCGCAACAATTCAACCAAAAGAATCAACATATCCTGAAGAGGGGGAACACATTTTTCATTCACAGATGTGGGTGAAGGGGACCCTATGCATTTTATTGTTGATAGCGGAAGCCAGAAGAAACTCATCTCAGCAAAGGTCGTCAAACAGTTGGGATTGTCGACAAAAACACACCCGCAACCATACAACATCGGGTGGCTTCACCAGGGACGAGATCTTCGTGTCATCAAACAGTGTCGATTGTCATACGACATCCAACCCTTCAAGGATGAGGTATTATGTGATTTTTCCCCACTGGATGTCTGTGATGTTCTCTTGGGCCAACCATATATGTGAAAGTGCCATGTTTTTTATGAGTCTCGACCTCACAGTGTAATTGCTTCTCTGGAGGGTCATCTCTACAAAATACCAGAGGTAGTTCCGACTACTGTTCCACCTAATAAATGTTGCAGTATGCAAGGAAGTGTTATACCACCATTCTGCCAAGGGTAACCATTTGAACCATTGTGTTTGTTTATCAGAGAGAAAGCAACAAAGGTATCCTTATAGACATTTGTTCACTATTTCGGTTTGTCCATTAGATTGAGGATGATAGGATGAGCTATGAGCCAATTGAGTACCCAAAAAAGAACTTAATTATGTCCAAAAATGTCCAATGAAGATGGGATCTATGTCACTTACAGTAATATTTGGGCTTCCATGTAGATTTTGAATTGTCTCCATGAATGCAGTGGAAACTGTACTGGGTTCGAAGGGATGAGAGAGTGCACAAAAGTGTGCGTACTTGGTCAGTCTATCAACAATCACCATGACGACACTCTTTCCTTCAGACTTTGGTAATCATGTGATGAAATCCATGGAAACATCCTCCCAGCGCTGAATTGGGATGGCTAATGGTTGTAAAAACTTGGGGTCTTAATTGTTTCCACCTTATTTTGTTGGAAAACCAAACATTCTGTCACAAACCTTTGAACATCAATTTAAAGCATCCCAAAAATAATCCTTCTTGACCCTATGGCAGGTTTTCAAAAATCCTGAGTGCCCTCCTACTGGAGAGGTGTGCAATTCCAATAGTAATTTTTGTTTGAGTTGGGATTTCTTACATAAATATAAGCGATATTTGTACCATAGTGAATCATTTTTCCATGTAAATGTATTTGATGCACTGGAATTCTGCTGCAACCTTTGAATGAGATTCCACACTTTTTCGTCATTCTTCCATTCATCCCTTGCTTCTATTATCCAATCGAGATGGATGATCGAGATAGCACAAAGAAAGGCCTCAACATCTTCATCATTTATTGAGAGTGCATCTACCACAACATTTTGCTTCCCTTTTTTATAGATGATTTCAAAATCATAACCCAATATCTTGGTTACCCATTTTTTTTGTTCTTTTGAAGATAGTCTTTGTTCCAATAAGTATTTAAGACTATCATGATATGTTTTGACCTTGAAGTGCCTACCTATTAGGTAAGGACGTCATTTCTTCAATGTATGTAGTATTTCAATCATTTCCTTCTCATAAATGAGTTTGTATAAGTCCTTTCCCTTGAGTGATCAACTTTTAAAATCCAGGGGCCTTCCTTCTTGCATTAGGAAAACACCAATTCCATTTCCCAAGGCATCACATTCCACAATAAAGGTTTTTGTGAAGTCTAGAGTGGTCAAGACATGATCTTTGCACATCACCTCTTTGAGTTGTTCAAAATATTTAGTTTCCTTTGGAGTCCATGAAAATGCATCCTTCTTAGTTAGTGTTGTTAAATGTGCTTCTATTCTTTCATAGTGCCGAACAAACTTGCGGTAGTAACCTGTCAAACCCAAAAATCCTCTAAGATTCTTCAATGTTTTGGGAATCAAACAGTCCATCATGGTCTTAATCTTGTTAGGGTCTACCTTGACACCTTCATGAGATACAATATGACCCAAATACTCTACCTCCTTCACCCCAAAGAAACATTTGGATGGTTTGGCATATAGTTGTTTCTCCTTTAGTAGTTGTAG
>SNQJ01S0278653.1:0-11319 GCA_010110895.2 Picea sitchensis | reverse complement strand
GTGTGGGAATCCCCTTAAAAGGTAATTGGTCATCTGAATCCTGCTTTTTTAGAAAAGGGATTTCTAACATTTCACGAATCCTTCTGACCCTTTGTAGGATACAAGACATACTAATGCTTGGATCAATTTATTCAGACTTATCGACTTCACTCATATCTTGTTCTTCCAGTATCGGTGTGTCCAGGACAAACAAGGCATGTTCAAAGTTATGTTTTTTTTTAGTGGCCATGCCCAAATCCTCGGATGGCTTATGTTGTATTGAGGCATTTAGAACATTTTTTGTATTCGAGAAAGTTGTGCTCCATTTCCTCTTGGGAGGTATGAGTCTTACTTCAAGAATTTCTATGGGCTCAGGCTCAGCTTCGGGGGCGTCCTCATTACTAGATTCCTTAGGATCATTATTGTGCGAGAGATTGACTTGATTGATGTAGTCTTCGAACTCAAGTTTTTGCTCAATCTTGCTAGCAAGGTCTTGTGCTTCTTCTAGAGTCGAGGGTGACCGATCTTTGAGAGTAAACTACAACACCCCTTCCAACGAGTTCAAGTAGTGTTGAAGGGAAGCTTCTTCTGAGAAACTAGGCTTGACCTTCTTGAGTAAAAGGTTGAACCTGTCATTGAAATCCCTAATGCCCTCACTAGAGGCTTTGCAAATATTAGTGTATTGAGAGTAAAGGGAATCCATGGTTTCTTTTTCACACCAATCTTTTTGGAATGCTTGTTCAAGGTCTTTAGGGCTTTTGATGTTTCCTTTCGAGAGTCTGTTAATCCATTTTCTGGCACTTCCGGTGAGTGAGCTCATAAAGATCCTTAAGAAAACATCGAGATGTTCTTTTCTAGATTGGTGAAACTGGAAATCATCACAGAAGTCGGTCCAATGAGAGTTGCCATAGGATCCATCTTCCCCTGAGAACTTAGGTATCCAGGACTTATTGGCCTTCTTGGGGCATATCATGCCCAACCCCAGGTGTTGGAGTGAGCTTAAAGGACTAAAGAGTGCTTTGTGAGACCATTTGGGAGAACTACACCGAGGAGGTGGCGGGTTGTGGAGGTCATGAAGTAGTAAATCACCAGTGCTCTCTTGGCGTCCCACCTCTGAGTGCGATCATTATTAGCTATTTATTATGAGTGTAGGATGATTTTCTTAAATCATCAAGGTAGGAATGACACTGGTGATTGGGACGGCATGAGTAGGACGAGAAACACCAAGGTTTGTCCATATGAGGAAGGTCGGCTTCGGTGTTCCCAAACCTTGGCCTTAAATGTTATTGCTCGGTTTGTAGTATAGGTCAAGTAGATTTGAAAGGCAAGAGTCAGCTGGCATAGCAGGGGAATACCCTACCACTGTCACACCTTGATGGGGAGCTCTTTCTGTTTATGGTGGCTAATCCCAAGGGAGGTGTCCCTAGGTAATCTGGGGTGTAGAAGGGAAAAGAGTCAAGGGATTAAGGTTCAAGAGAGAGTTAAAAGTAGGTTTTCCCTTCACCAGTTACGCCAAAGAAGATAGTCAAAAGAAGATGAACCATAGAGTAGGCACCTATTTGGAGACAAGGTAACAATAAAACTAAAATGTGCGATAGTGGGGTCGATTACTTCATAAATAAATGACTATCTTTTATTATATGGCATATGAACACATATAGCATTAATTATTATGCCGAAGTCAATGATTGAAAAAAGACTATGGCTTATAATACTACTTCATCATACTGGAGATGATATAGCATTCAATGTAAAATCAATCTTTATTATCTGGCAGAGCTGAATATCATTAATATGCTCACATACAAAAGTTGTTCTGCGTCACTATACTTGCTAGTGGGTGGCGTCGGCTCTTCTAAGTTGGTTGGCGGAACCAATGAGGTGTACGTTTTGCAAAATAGGCCAACAAAAATTATCTGCACATCAATGCCTATCAATAGATGACCTACGAGTAAATTTTACTTTAAGCCAAAGGTTCAAACTAGGCATAGCGTCATCATCAGTTAGGGTTAATTGAGGCGTTAGGGTTAGTTAGGGTTTTAATTGTGAAGTTTGAAAAGGTTGTTGTTTTAACTTACAGAATCTCGCGTTGGATTTCTAGACTAGTGCCTTAGGGTATAATGGAGTCAAGGAGCAAGGCTAAGGTCTCGAGAGAATCCAAATTTAAGGACAAAAGGGTTAGGCTTTCTAGTGCTACAATGGCAGGAGACCACAAAGTCAAAGGAAAACCCTAAGGGGAGGAGGCTCATTGGTGATTGTAAGCAGGAGCATCATGCTCCTCCCTCTTTCCTTAAAAATCTTGGCAAAAATGGCTGGCTTCAAAACATAAAACAATCTACAGGGATGAAAAGTGTTGTAGGAGCAAGGCTTTCCAAACCCTAAAGGTCAAAACCCTAGGTGTAAACTCCAGTCTTCCTTCTTCAATTTATGTTTCCAAAACTAACTCAGAAAAAAAAGGGGAACTAGTGTAGCTTGTTTAGGATATATATTCTCCTTAATCAATGGCTAAAACAAGTCTTCTATCATGGACATGAAGAAAAGGACCTACCCAGTATTAGCACCGCAAGGGTTTCAATGATTAAGAAAAATAATAAAATGTAACCATAAATGTAAGGGATTTAGCCTACAACCATTCATTAAAGAAGTTTGCATGAGAAATACACTACAAATCAATGAAAGAGCTTATCAAACCCTAGTTGTAAACCTTCCAAATGATAGAAAACACCATAAACATGCCAAAGATGATCCTCCACAAAGCTAGTGCCTCACTTCCAAGAGAAAAAACCAAAGCAAAAGATAAAAATGATTCTCTCACAAGAGGTGAGTTGTGTTATATATTTAAAATGAGGCTCAACGTCTTCTATTTATATCATCCAAATGACCTTCAATTACAAAAATAGGTCATTAAAATAGCCATTAGTGACTAACAATAATACCTTTGAACACACATTAAATGTAAAAATATGTCAAATATGAGCTCAAGGACATCAGGAGGCCCCTCACGAGGGAGGCGTTGGCCTGGGCAACTCGGCATCCAGAGAAAGCAAAGTGTTGGCCCCTCTAGGGCTCTTACAAGTTGCCACATGTGCCAAACAACCTCAACACCCTGCCACACGCCCCAGACAACGCCCAACTCTCTCAAGTGACGTCATGTCCATCAAAATCCATCGTCCCATCTGCGTTAGGTCCCCTAAAGGCAGAATACATTATGGTGTGTCACGGTGCGGAGCGTCCTTTGTCTTCTTTGTACAAGGCTCATCAGCCTTTTGCCTCTTTTCCATCCCGGTCCCAACCATCTAATGGGCTCTTCATCCCCATGGAGTCAGAACTAATCATATCCCCATGTGTACGGTCCACTTGGTACACATGCGTGAATTATGGTCCTACACATCAAAGACCTACAGCCCTCATGGGCTCATCATTCCTAGGGATCATAACAATTTCAATCATATTTCATCATTAGAATTTATCAAATACATGCATGAAATCTAGCATGTCGTCTAAGAGCTTAAAGACATTACAGAGATCTACTATACAAGGCTGAAGAAGACCAAAAGAATAACCTATTGGGCTGGCACCCACAAGAGATGGAAGGAAAGTTTCCTCAGGCGATCATTCAAGCCATGTTTGCGCCAGGGTGATGTGGTCTAGGGATGTCCGATCCGGTAAGACCAAGGGCAAGTGTTATATGTGGGTGCCTTGTAAGGGCTTATTTGTACCCATCATGGATGCATTTTCAAAGCCCTTTATTGTCTTTATTTTTGTTTTGTGCTTTCTTTCTTTTTACTTCAGGAATTCGACCCAGGAGGGACAGCATGGCGTGGTGACCAGGAGATGGCGGTGTTACCGGGCATCTTCCACCGAAGGAAATGATAAAGGTTGGCTCGTGATGGGACCCCCTTTCCTTAGCCATGCAACCAAAGGTCATTGCCATTATCTGGTTACTACGCTAGGGCAGTGACCTTTGGCAATGTCATACTGTTGGATATCTATGAACATAATGGGCCGGCACAAAGTGATGAGACCTCCATCCTCTTAGTTATGTCTTGTTTTATTATTTTTCTTAGGGTCCGCGGTTTCTAACTTGCTCGAGGCCTTTTATTACCTTCGGGGATCCCTTAAATCTCTAGGTTTCAAACTCGCATGAAGCATCTTTTACAGTACTTTTACCCCAGGTGCTTTAGCCCCTTCTTCCCTAGAATAAAAGTTGCCAACCAGTTATCCTAATGGTCAGTTCAGGGGTCTGGATAGATGTCCCGGGATATAAGATGAAAATGATAAGATGGTGGGCGGGGCCGGTAATACGCAAATCCCCTTTGGTGGATAAGCAAAACCCATGAATACAAACTTGCTAAGTCACCCCATCAATCCCGCACTAACATTGTTCAAGTGGATTAGTTTAATATCCAAGCGGAGTTATATTGGGAGATAATACATATACTCGAGAAGGTTATATGATCAAACACTTATTCCGCTTTCATGATACCTTGGACCAATTACCTCATGGAGCAAAGGTCTTTCCGATGCAAGTCCAAGCCGATGGTGATGGAAGCTATTCAACTGCTGATAGGACAAATACGGTGAAGAAGAAGAAGATGGGCCCTCCGGGTCGTACTTCCGGAGTGAATACTTCTCGGTACTTCATGTCGGACTGTGGGCCTCGAGACATGTTCTTCTAGTTATCCCTAGATATAGGGATAACCATTTTAGATAACCAATGAACTTGCAATCAAGGAAAAGATTTCTAAACTGATGTTATTAAACCACAAAGACAACAAGGTTGAGTTGATCCAACGAGTTATTTTACCAATGAGAAGAGGGCAGATCTGAAATAGCTATGCAATGAAAGCAAGCATATACCACAGACCATTCACATGTGCTAATACCCAATAATTATATCCATAGGTCAACGCTGTAATAAAAGATGTCAAACAGTGTAACGAGACAACAAGTAAAGCATGTGCCAATAGTGATTGAGTACAGAATATTGTCTTTTGATGAGAATATCTGGCACTTAACATTCATATCAAGGGAAAGAGGCACGGGAAAGGAGCCTTTAGGCTGGACATATACAGCTAGAAATATGCCTCTACCTCTGCTTAGATCAAATAATGGTGAAGGATGTCACCAATGTAATGAACCACACCTCTATATCATTGAAGCTAATTCACTGATTTATGCTTGAAAATACTTGAAACACAATGAGCCTCAACTCCTATACCAATGATATACTGGGAAATGATTTATCGATTGTTGTCACATGTTCATCCTTTGCTGAGTACGGAGATCATAATCAGATCAATGCGACATCGGACTGATCAATAGATGTAGTGATGACATTTTTTAAGTGGAGGGCCGAGGAGGCGACATGTGACACCCCTCTGTCTTGTGTAAACAACTGATCTGAACAGGAGACCAAAATCTTTTATGTAAAATTATCTCCAAGATTCCAAGCTGGCAGAAGACTAGGTTGTTGTACTTACTATTGACTCTGTTTCTCTTGTAAATTTTAGAGAACAAGAAGTAAGGAAATCCCCCTTCCTTACTTCTTGTTCTCTAAATTTTTCAAGATAAATAGAGTCAATAGTAAGTGCAGCACCCTAGTCTTCTGCCAGTTGTAGATAACCTTTGAAATTTTACCTTATGTTGGACAAACAGACCTTGAAAGGAAAACCCCATACATAGAGGTGGGCCCCATATTTTTCTTACTACATATGGAACACCACCCTCACATTTCCAGTGATCTTGATTGCGAAAATAAATTTGTCACAACATGCTGGAAGTGACTTCAAAAGTGACTCAAAATGCACAAACATTTTGAGCGATAACATGTCAAAGCCATCAATATCATGGTGAACTATGGCAATCCACATTCATCAACATGCCCAACCAAGATGCATTGACTCCAAGCAAAAATAGAAGGTCCATCAACATGCCAACATGTCACCCCTGCCATGTGATGAAATTCACAAATTTATCTCTCATGCATCATGAAGGGTAACAAGCTCAAAGCCCTCACAAATAAAATAATTATATCCCAGATCTAGATCCATGATCTCTCCCAGGAAAATATAAATAATGTAACAAACTCCTAAAGACAAATTGAAACAATACATGGCAAATAAGGAACCAAATTGAATGGACATGTCATTTTGTCCTCCTCATACAAAACACCTCCTTAGTCCAAGCTTTCTTTGACAAAGCAAAGAATTTCCTTGTGCCATCTATGCAAATATACAAAGTTGCCTCAGGATGGGCTTTGATTAGCCAGAGATAATATAAAATAAACCCCTAGAAGAGGTTCACCCTTGCGATGTGTGCAAGAAGTTGGTTATGGGACCACTTTGACCATGCAATATAATATTAAATAGTCCACAAAATCTATGCCCTTGAAAAGTGTGCCAATGGCAATGATTGCTTCCCTTTGATCTGGAGCAGTATTTAGTGATATAGATTTGGGAGCTTTAGAATGATGCAGAACTGGTTACACCAAACCATTAAATGCCAACTAGAATTTGAGAACCACTTGTTTAATGGGTCAACAACCTAGAAATGCCAAAACAATGCCCAGGATAGCAAGGTTAGTGAGGGTGATTCCTCCAATGCAATAACTAACTCCTCAAATGATGGATCTCGTGGACATGTGTGCAATAGTGGCCCACCTTAGTTTGCGTCATAACAGCACTTAAAAGAGATGGGCCCCTCTCAAATGTATTGCCACATTAGCACCAATTCAGCGTAATAAACGAGCAGCATCTCTCCTCGACTAGAGCAAAGAATTGGACAGCCTAGGAAAATGTAGCGGGTCTGGGCTTTATTTAAATTTAAATAAGGGTTTACCTAGAATAAAACTTCTCCTGCTGCTATGGGGCTTTGGAGCGGACTGTTAAGCAACTATAAAGCAGGTTGCCGATGGAGACTATGGTAACCTTTAAGCAGGTCTGAGACAATGACAAAAGCGGACACATTAAAGGCAGCTGAAGAACCTCAAAATTCTTCATATCTCCTTCAAATACTATAGGCTACCTTTTGGAAGAATAAGGTGTATATAGATGTAGGTCCAACTCTTGAATATACATTTTCACTTTATTTCGTTACCCATTCCATGATAAGATGGGTTGAACAACTTTATTTTAATGGCAAAGTATAGATCATTGCGTTTTAACTAGGGCATGAAAGTTACTAGAATTTAGGTCCGGCATCTTTATTTCCATTGTCAGTTCTTTTTAAGTGCTTTATTTCACTTGTATTATACATTTGCACATAGATGTTCTTATTTTTCATAGGACAGTAAAATGTTTTAATGATTGGCTCTTGGGTTACCCAATTTTTTGTAGATTACTAGGTTCTTTCATTGCACATGAATGTTATATGCCCAATTGTTGAGTGTCATGTTAAGGAAATACCTACTTTGTGTGTTAAGATCTATTACATTGTAAATGATTTAGGGGTGACAAGACATGGTTGCATTACTTAGAAATGTGTATCTTCTTTTCCAACATGGTTCTGTTGAGGAGATCAAAGGCCGACAAAGTAACTTTTTGCTGGGAGCCGGTCTATTTAAAGGGCATTGGGCCTCATTGTAGCAGCTTCCCCATGTGCATTAGCGGTGGCTCCTCTAGCTTATGCAACTTCAATTAGTGCTTGTGCAAGTAATGGATATGGAACTCTGTTGGAATTCTAGATTACTATTGAAAATTGTAACGGGCCTCATTTGATATGGTCTAGAACTTTATTTAAATTCTAATCTCTGTTATTTAAATTTGTCTAGAACTTTGATTACTTTCCCTCCTTTAGCATCCTATATCAGATTTTGGTAAAGGCACATAACCGGTTGACTTGGAATGCCATTTTTCAGTACTATATGTTGTTACAGATATGAAAAAGTTTGTTTAGTCTCTCAAACCTAAGCATGATTCAGGTGACATGTTGAGGAGTTAAAATGCAAGAAAAATATTGTTTTGTCGTGCTAGCAGTCGTAATTCTTCACTACACCATTACACATAATTATGGTGTAGTGAAAGAATGAAAAATGGTAACCCTTAGAGTTTTTCTTCATAACCTAGCTATGTATTTTTTAGTTAAGTAGGCCCACAAATTGTAATTCTTATAAAGATGTAACTATTCCATACCACTGGTTAGGGTTAGGCCTAGTAGTAGCTAGTTTAGAATTTTTGAAAACAGGAAAATCGTTTTTTTTGATTAATTGCTTTGCATTTTATCTTTAAAGTGAATATGGTATTAAGATTGAAGGTGGGAATATATGGTACTAATATGGTAATGTAGAGGTATTTAGATTTTGTTGCGCCTTTAGGAATATAGAAGAAGAAACCATATCATGTCATTTACGTAAGGTTTGAGGCTGGTTACAATAGGTATAGGAATTTAGAGATAGAATATCATTCTTGAATCTTTGGACAGAGCTTTGACTTCTTTTTCCTTCAATTTTGGCAGAATTATATACCAATAACTCGCGGGGTTATTGATGAAATTAATACCAAACCTTATCATTGAACAAGAAATGGTGATTTGGGCCTCTGTTATTCATTACATTGCTTTTGTTGATGATATTTCTAGGCATGGATTATCACTATTATTTCATCAAATGATGGATTTAGTTTTCACGAAGCTTTTATTTCTTATGTACTTTTAGTCATTAATTTTAAAATAAAAATTGAAGCCTTATAATGTAGCCTACACTTCTTTTAGTATGTACTATTCCAGTGTTCAAGTATTAAGTTATGCTTATTGTTTCCATACATAGATCGTCATATGTATTTTACCAAGTCTCTCATCCGTAAGTTTGTTTTGAAGTGTATAGGCACCACATGTGATGAACAGATATAAATAACATAACCACGCCAAATGAGGAATCTGATGGTGGGTGGAGAATGACAAGAGAATTTTGTAGACAAAGGCGGTGTCAAAGTTTCATATAAAATATGAAACTTTGACACAGCCTTTGCCTACAAAATTCTCTCTCAGTTGACTCCATTTCACCAAGATATTATGCACATTGGAGGTGGTCTAGATTGTGTACTATATATAAAATCAGTGTAATTTCAACTGTAACTTGTAAGGTTCGATGTAAACAATAAATTGTTGTGTTATCTATTGTAGTTGACTCCATTTCACAAAGATATTATGCACATTAGAGGTGGTCTAGATTGTGTACTATATAAAATCAGTGTAATTTCAGCTGTAACTTGTAAGGTCTGATGTAAACAATAAATTGTTGTGTTATCTATTGTTGATTATGTTGGGAGTGGTGGATAGAGTTGTCTCGATTTTAAAGCTGAACTTGAAACCGGAGAATGCTAGTTTCAACTCTTATTAAAGAATTAAAAAAATAGCCTTGGGATTCATTTCAATACTGTTTATTCCATCTAGGCATGACAAGAGATAATTTTCACACTTGTTGGTTATTCTATTAGGGAATAATTTTCAGATTCAACTCTCTTAATTTTGTGTTGGATAGGAACACATTTATAGCACAAAATTAATTTTTCTCTAGCCAAAACTTTTCACCCCTAGAATAGACATGTCGTATCCCATCTTAAAACTAGGCATTATATCCTTTAATAATGACCAACAATATTTATGACATTTTTTTCTTTTAGATCAAGCATTTCCCTAAGCTTCTGAATCTTATCCTTCAATGCTTTTGTGAAGATTGTTTGCAAGCTTGTCTTTAGTTTTTGTAGTATACCATCTGTACTACAAATTGAGACACCACTCTGATGTGAAATACACCACTGTCAAATTGAGACTACTCAGGAAATGATTCGATTGGTGGGATCGTCAGCAACACTGAATACATTCTTGCGCTTTTAGCAACACCAAATTCATGCTTGCGCTAACTCTATTGTTTTTGCAGGGGTTTTGACATGATCTCCATATCTTTTAGAGCATATTCAGCTGTATTGGGAAGAGGCTTTAGAGGCAAACTTAAAATAGGTGGAGGAAGATATCTCTGCTTTTGCAGCAAATGATGATTGGGTCCTCACTTCACCAGTTAATGGTATCCTTATGAAGCACACATCTCAGATGAAAAGTACTGATGGCTTGGTTTGTCAAGTTAAGCTGACTAATAGTGCATTCAAATTTATTTCAGTGGTACATGACATTGTAGAATGTTTGACCCCATTCACAATTGTGTACTTTGGAGGATGTATTCTGAATGGTCTTGCTCTCCTTTTTGATAGCTACATAAATACTTGTACAAGAGCTATACCCTGTCTCTCGGAAGATGAAAATAACACACAGTTTAGAGATAACTCTAATTTGATTTGTGCGGAAACAGAGGCTCAATAGCTTGCCCTTTTGGGAAATGCATCACCCTTGCTGATGAACTGATGCCACTCTTTGTCTCAAAATTTTTGGGACAACAAACTGAAAACCAAGAAGGCACTCTGCAACTGATTGGAAATACATATCTAAATGGGAAGAGCGAGGATCTATTTTGGGATGCAGATGCAATGCCCTCTTCATCTTTCCAGGCATTATTCATGAAATTGAACGAGCTTGCATAGCTTGCTATGTTTGCGTTGGTTGGAAGAGACAAGGTGGTGAATCAATTGCTTATAAGGCTGGTAGAGATAGTCATACTTTGGTTATCAAATGATCAGGACTTCTGGGAAGTGATTGAGGACAATTCAACATCCCTAAGTCCATTTGGACTACAACAGTCTATCTTGGATATGCACTTTGTAAGTCAAATTGCAAATTCTAAATGTTATTTCTCTAGACATATTAATCAAAGAATATCATCCATAATAACTCATGCTATCAAGGCATTCACTACAATAGGAATAGACCCTAACAATGCCCTGCTAGAGGATGAATGGTTTATTTATACTGCTGATGCAGCTATTGGAAAGCTTCGTAGGGAGGGATCATATAACAATCTGGAAGAGGTACATGCAGGTGTCCTTGATGTGGCAGAGTATCCTTGTTTTGAGGCATCTTTTCGAATCCAGCTGGAAGTCAAGACCCAAGTTCTGCAAAAACAAATGTGGTAGATCTAGAATGAGGCAGATCTAGAATTCGAGGCCAGTAAAATGACAGGTGGAAACAGAATCATTCTTATGCCTTGTTTTTAGATATTTTTAACAGCTCGAGGATAAGAGTAGAATACAAATGGAAACTCAAATTCATCCAAGATAACTAGCAGTAAATTTCTCAAGTGACAGCTTAACATTTGGTGAGGTGTCTTTCAACATTTTGAGGCAGAAGATCAGTGGATACAGAGCAGTTTCAGATTTTAAGGAGTTTGATTTTATTAGCTACAACAGTTCGAAGACAATTTACATGTGTCGTTTTGGTTTGTTAATTGTTTTC